>CM046443.1:25716944-25806944 GCA_025506515.1 Flaveria trinervia
AGAGACTCATGGTACTCACTGAAACCTAAATCTTAATCAATATAGAAGTCAAGGTTGGGAATTGGTTGGTTTAATTCTAAGGGCTAGGGATGGTAGCTGTCCCCTGAAGGTTGTTCATCTGAGTGTAGAGACTCAAAGTGAAGGCTTAAGGCTGTTGGCTTGTGAGCTCATCAGTCTAAGCATGAGGAACCTCAGGACTGATAGTTGAAGTAATGGGAGTGGTTTGCTCCTTAGGAGAAGTGGTAGCTCTAGTTTCCACTTCTTCTTGTGTGGGTAGTGATATGGAGGCCTACACAACCTTAGTAGCTTGTGCAGGGGTTCTTTTGGATCTTCTTTGGTAGGTGAGGGTTGTGGTCTTTTAAGTGGTTGAGAAGTAGAAGGTGTGGGTTCAACACTGACTTGTATCGCCAGGTTGTCATCATGAGCAATGAGCTCTACCATTTTTGGGATCAGGGTTGTTTCTACCCTAAAAATCCAACAGTTGGCTTCTTCAAGATCTTAAAGATGCTGGGCTTTATCTGTCCTATTAAGAATATTATTTGTTTCCCTCAACTGTGAGCCCGGTTCATAGTTAAGAGTGTGTTGAACATATCTAGGAGACATGTAATATTCTAAGGAGTCTAAGTTAGCAAGCAGATTTATATAAACAAATTGAGAATACCTGAACTTGACCCCCTGAACCATCACATGTACTATGAAGGAGAGATCATTAGGAATCTGGTCCCAACCCCCATGCTTTTTGGACAAGCTGTGGATGACCACATGTAGTAAGTACTTTCATTGGGATGAGACCTTCCCTTTCCTAAAGGTCTTTACAGAGAAATCTCCCTCATAGCCCATCTGCTGGAAGGATTGGTTAACAACTTTTTTAGAAAAGGACAACTCACCTTCCTCATCATCCAGATGAAAATGAGTGTTTATGATGGCTGGAGTGATGAAGATTGTCCTCCCCTACACTGTAGCAGACAGTGCCTTCTCCCCATCTAGAATAACCTCTTAACAGGTTTTCTAGAAATCAAGCAGATGATCCTTATAAAGAACAGGATCAATGGTAAGGGAGGTGGAATGGTTAGACAAGCCAAGAATTTGCAAACCTCTAAGAAGTGTGGATATTTCTCAGAGTATAACAGAGCAACCTAATTATGTTGCCTATGTAACCGCATGGAGAAATTTGGGTCATTTCTTCTGTTAAGGTTGGCCATTTGAGAAAGCTTAAAGGTGAAGGAAAGGAAGAACAAAGGTGGTTGTAAAGACAATTTTGGAATTTAGGTTTGGAGGAAAGATGAAAATGATGGAAAGAGGGAGAAATCGTTGGGTTTATATGTGAAAGGGATTAAAGACAAAGTTAATGAAAGAGGATAAACTTTGAAATCTGGATGCCGGTCCCACCTCTGAGAAAGTAGTTTGCTTTTTGCTCAAAAAGTAGTTTTCTTGGAAGTCAAAAAGCTTCCTAAGGTAAATTGTCTTCGGAAGTTTTAATGACAAAAGCTTCCGAAGCCAAAATGACTTCGGAAGAAATTTCCTAAGAGTTTTGAAAATTTTTCTTCTGAAGAGAATTAAGACTTGAAAGTTTTATTCAAAAGAACAAAACTTTCGAGAGTTAATTTACTTCGGAAAAAAATTTTCCGTGAAAACATATAAGTACCTAAGAGAAAATTTAAGCTTCGGAAGAGATTTCAGACATTACTTTCGAAGGCAATTTACTTAGGCAGTTATTTGTTTTAAAGGCATAAGTTTCTTCCGAATATAAAACTATATCTTCAGAAGGATTTAAAAGATCAAGATTTTCAGAAATCTAAGGAAAGTTCTTCTAAAAAGATTTTCATCCAGAGAAAATAAGAGCTTATGAAGGTGATAAAATAGACAACTTAGAACACACATATTTTAAAAAATAATAAGAACTAGTTTTAAGAAAAAGCTATTCAAAGTTAATCATCCTAATGGCTGATATAAAAAACTTAAATCTCTGCTCATCAAAGGCTTTGGTGAACTGATGAGCATATTGTTTATTTATGTTAACTTTGACTAGTTTAATTAATTCCTTTTCAAAATTATCTCTAATCAAATGACACTTGGTATTGATGTGTTTTGTCCTGGAGTGCTGCACAGGATTCTTTGTGATAGAGATAGCACAATTGTTGTCTATGTGAATGGGGGTCTCCTTGAAGTTTAATCCATAGTCAAGCATCTGATTTTGAATCCAAAGCACTTAAGCATAGCAGCTTGCAGTGGCAATGTATTCAGCTTTAACAATTGATGCAAAGACACAGGATTTTTTCTTGCATTGCCATAAGACAACCCTTCCACCAAAAAACTGACATCCCCCTGATGTAGACTTTGCAGTCATATTGCAGCAAGCATAATCACTATCTGTATATGCATACAAATTAAAGTCAGAATTCTTGGGATACCAAAGGCCAAGTGTTAAGGCACCTTTAAGGTATCTTAAAACTATCTTGACAGTAATAAGGTGTGACATCTTGGGGTTGGCTTGATATCTTGCACAAATACATGTGACAAACATAATATTAGGCCTGCTAGCTGTAAGATACATAAAAGACCCAATCATAGCCTGTAAAGGTGTTCATCCACACACTCCCCCTTAAGATTAGGCCCAAGGGAGTGGTTTCTTGCTATAAGTTTCTTAACTATCTTACAATCAGTCATGTTGAATCTTTAAAGTATCTCCTAAACATACTTTGACTGACTTATAAAGATGTCATCTTCAACTTGCTTCACTTGAATTCCCATAAAGAAATTGAGTTCCCCCATGGCCCTCATTTCAAATCTGTTCTTAATCAGCTTCTCAAAGTGTTTGCAGGGCCTTAGATTAGTTGAACCAAAGATGATGTCATCTACATATACTTGAACTAGCATCAAGTCGGTTCCTTTTCCTTTGATGAAGAGAGTTTCATCAATAGTATCCTCTTGTATCCATGCTGACAAAGATAATGTGATAGAGTCTCATACCACTTCCTTAGTTCATGGTGCAGCCCATAAAGAGCCTTATCAAACTTGCAAACATAATCAGGATAATCAGGTTTGTAAACCTAGGTGGTTGTTTGACATATACCTCTTCATCAATCACCCCATAAAGAAAAGTACATTTGACATCAAGCTCGTAAACCTTAAAGTTCTTGGATGCAGCAAAAGCTAGGAATATTCTGACAACTTCAAGTCTTGCTACAGGAGCAAAGACATCTGTGTAGTCAATTCCTTCTTCTTAAGTATACCCTTAAACAACTGGTCTAGCTTTGTTTTTTATGACAATTCCTCTATCATCTTTCTTATTCTTTAACACCCATTTGGTTCCTATAATAGCCTTCCCATGAGGAAGACGACATAGGTTCCAAACCTTTTGCCTTTTGAATTGAATAAGCTCCTCTGCATAGCTTCAACCCAACTTCCATCCTTTAGAGCCTCATCAATCTTCATGGGCTCTATCTAAGATAAGAAACAAGAGTGAAGACAAACATTTGCTTTATGGGTTTGTCCTCTTGTTTTTACCCCTGTGTCAACATCTCCAATGACGTTTGAGGTGGGATGAGACTTGTGGATCCTTAGATGAGGGATCACAATAAGTTGTTGAGAGAGATCTAAACTAGAGAAATTTAGATCTGGTATTGATGCTTCTCCCACCACATCAACACACTTATCAAGAGACACTTGATCCAATGACTATGTGACATCATTGATGTTGTCTTCTATGAAGTGGTTATCAGCATCAAGAAATTCTTGATCACTATCACCACCACCATTGACTTCTACATTTGAAGCTTTTTTATTTGGTTGTTAAGCCTCTGAGCTAGAATTTGAAGGCATCTTAGATGTATCAGCTGAATTTGTCATTGTTATGCTAATAGGAACTTCATTTGCAGAGTTAGTTACAACTGGAGCTAAAGATATATAACTTGAAGGTATTCTTAACTCAAATCTTAGATTAGGATCACATATAGGTAATATATATGTAGACCCAAACAGTTGGTAACTAAATCAAGATCAAACAGTCAATCAGGACCAGAACCTTTCACACTAAGAGTGTGCTCATTGAAAGTCACATTGGCTAACTTTTCAACTATTCTAGTTCCGAGATTTATATTCTATAAGACTTAGCTTGGGAAGAGTATCTAATAAAGTGTCCATCATCTGATTTCATTGCAAACTTGGCAATTTGATCTTTGGTATTCAAGATGATGCAAGGACATCAAAATGACCTGAGAAAACCAATGAAAGGTTTCCTCTTGTGCCAAATTTCATAAGAAGTCTTACCATGAGTCTTAACTACTAAAATTTTGTTTTGTACACAGAAAGCACTATTGATTGCCTCAGCCCAGAAGGTGATGGGCGGTTTAGAGTCAGACAACATAGTTCTTGTAGCTTGAATAAGTGTCATGTTTCTCTTTTCAACAACACCATTTTGCTGGGAAGTCCTGGGAGCACTATATTGTCTTGTAATACCTTTTTCATCATAAAATGTATCAAGGATTTGGTTCTTGAATTCAGTTCTGATCACATCTTATGGTTTTGACCTTGTGATCATATTGATTCTCAATCTTTAAGATGAATTTCTTTAAAATCTTAGGAGTCACATCCTTAGTTCTAAGAAAGAAGACCCAAATGAATCTTGTAAAGTCATCTGTGATCACTAAACAGTAAGAGGTCCTTCCTAGACTCATTACATTGGTGGGGCCTAAGAGATCCATATGTAACAAGTGTAAGGGAGTAGTGATGGATTTTATTTCCTTTGGCTTGTGAGAAACTTTGTGTTGCTTCCCTTTCAGGCATGCCATACAATGATCAGCACTTGTAAACTCTTTTTTAGCATTCCAGTTACCAAATCATTCTTAATAAGTTTATTCATGTTCTTAAAGTTTATATGGCATATTCTTTTATGCCAGAGGAAAGACTTATCACTATTTGCTTTAGATAGAAAGCCTGAAACTTCTCCTGAGGGAGATGTTTCTTGAAAATCCATCTTGTACATGTTCCCTCTCCTAGGGGCTCTAAGCAAGATATGCTCATGAGGATAACAACCCCGGGCTTGAGAACAATGCCCTCATGCTTAGTAAAGAGCATGTTATGACTCCAATCATAAAATTAGGATACACTTAGAAGATTGTACCTAAGTTCCTTGACAAAATTTACATTTCCAATGTTGAGCTTACCATTTGTGACCTTGCCCCTTCCTGCAATGTAACCTCCTGCATCTCCTCCAAAAGCAACTGGTCCTCCATCAATTCTTTCAAACTTTTGGAGTAGTGACCTATTGTTGGACCAAAAGAACCAATGAGCCAGATCAGAAAACCTCTAAGTCCCACATGGTATCACAACAACTGCTGAAAGCATCATCAGCAGTTTGACAAGTGCTGAAGACTTCAACAGCTGAAGATCAAGTGCTGAAGACTTCAACAGCTGAAGATCAAGTGCTGAAGACTTCAACAGCTGAAGAACTAAAGTACTGAAGTACAACAGCTGAAGAACACAAGTACTGAAGCTGAACAGCTGAAGAACACAAGTGCTGAAGCTGAAAGACCAAAGTACTGAAGCACAACAGCTGAAGAGTTTACAAGTGCTGAAGATCAACAACTGATGTACAAAGTCTGAAGACATCAGCTGATGATATCTACTGAAGCCATCAGCTGATGAACATCTGAAGTTCAAGTCTGAAGACCAACTACTGAAGTTTCAGTAGTTTGTCACAACAGCTGAAGAGTACTTCTTCAGTAGTTGTGATATCAGTAGTTTTATATTTTTACTTTCAGTAGTTTTGTAAAACGACTGAAGAGCTTGTTCTTCAGTCATTGTAGTTTCAGTAGTTTTATGTTTTTCAGTAGTTATAACAACTGATACACTTAGCATTTTTGTAAGGAGATGTCAGCTGTTTTGACATCTTCAGTAGTTGTGTTTCAGTTGTAATAAATCTGTTAGATGTCACTATCAAGTGACATCAGCAGACGTCACATCGCTTATATAAGAGGTGTCGACCTATTGTATGTATGACATTCTGTTACCACGAAAGCGAATATTGAATGAAATATATTTGCAGAAATTCTCTCTCTATAACCGTCTTTGTTCTTCATTGAATATCGTTTTGTTCTTGTGAATCGACTAATTCATTGTTTGAATTCCGCTACTATACTCTTCAATCAATCAAACATAGATCACTGATCCTAACAAGTGGTATCAGAGCATGGTTAATCATTGATCGATCTAACAATTGATCATTGAAACTGCTAATTGATATCTGTGTTTGATTGAATTAGCGTATTTGCAAGAACTGGTTATAGATTATTGAATTTTTGCCGCTTTCGTTCATTTATTTTGAGATCTTCTGGTTCAATTGGTTGTTGCGTTTTGTTCTAAATCTGTTTTTAGCTTAACCGAATTTGATTGAATCTGAGATGACAACTCCTTCTAATGATCCTCACAATACCGATTCCTCAACCAAGCCTCCGATGCTGGTTAGGACCGAGTATAAATATGGCAACGAAGAATGCTTCATCACCTGTCTGTTAACAGTTCAGGTTGTTGGACATCTGTGGTACATGGACCACATAAGCCTATGGTGAACAATCCGGAAACCAATCAAATGGTTCGAAGAAGAAGGAACAATACTCTGATGAAGATCGGAAACTGTTTGAGATTGATGCTAAAGCCCATGGAATTCTGGCCATGGCACTGCCTAATGAAATCTATTCAGGGCTTATGCATCATGAAACTGCTCATGATCTCTGGAATGCCCTGAAGGAACAATTCGGTGGCACAGATGAGGTCTTAGCAAAAAATAGAGAGATCCTTGCCCAACAATATGAGACATTCTCTCATAGGAAGGGTGAGACACTGACTCAACAGTTTGAGCGTTTTTCCTGCTTGATCTCTGAGCTGAAAATGGTGAAACAGGAATACACCAATAGCCAGATGAACAACAGATTCCTCAGATCACTGCCTGAGAGATGGGACACATACACTATTGTTCTACGCTTTAGTGCAAATCTGGATGGTCTATCTCTCACCCAACTTCATGGGAAACTGCTTACATTTGAAAGAGAGATAGAGCAGAAGAGGAAACTGTCCTCATCAGGAAAGCTCACTGATGACTTCATACCAGGGATACTACTGCCTTGGTTGGTCATGAGTCAAAATATGCTGCATCTGAAAGCAATTATGATGAGCATATAGATTTCTCTTCAAATAGTTCTGATCATGCATTTGTTGGTATTGAGAGTCATTCTGGCAGTAATAGTGACAATTTATGCTTCATCGTGGATGATCTGAAAGGAATAGCTGATGATGATCTAGAAGAGATGGATATTCTGAGCCAAATGACATTGATTAATATCAGATCTCAGAAGTTCTATAAGAGAACTAGTAGGAAATTTCCTGGACTCTCTGGCAAAACCAAAGTTAGTTTTGACAAGAGTAAGTTGAGGTGTCACAAATGCCAAAGGCTGGGACACTTTGCAAGAGAGTGTAGATCAACTGGATCTAACTCTTCTGCACCCTTTGTGACTTTTCCTAGTACTAGTCCACAAAACAGAGGGCAACATCCTGCTGGTTGTGGTCATTATTCACATCCTAGATCTCCTGCATACTTTGTTCCCCAGGGTCAAATGTCATATCCTTATCCCTGCTATTATGTGCCTCAACCAAATCCTGTTCAAGCTCCAATTGCACAACAACCACAAGCATTGCCTGAACCACAACCTTCCTAATCTCATCAACAAACTCAACCTCAACAACACAGCTTCTTCACCCCAGGAGTTGTTGACTGGAGCAGTTTACCAGATGATTTGTCTGGTCATGAACAACTGTTCTCAGGTGCTGGTCAACGTGGTGGTGAAAGTCCATTTCGAAATCTAGCTCTTATGGCTTTGGATTCTGCTGATACTTCATCCTCTAATGCCTCTACACCAAGGTATCACAGGTATCCTCTGAGGCAAAAGCCAAATTATGTTCAGAACATGCATAGCAGCATTTGCATCTATTAGAGAAGCAAATGTAGCTTTAATCAACAAGAACATTGAGCTAGAACAAATAATTTCCAAAAGCAAAGCCAAATTTGAGTCTATGCTTAATGATAAAAATGATGAGATTTACAAACTGAAATGTCAAATAACTGATGATAAGGCTAGGGAAGAGATACTTCTAGAGAAGTATAAAGATCTCAAAGAAACCTTGCAGTACCCAGGTAGAGTGTGATAGATACAGTCATGCAAAGGTTTTGAAATGCTTCTTAGTAAGCATCTGCTTCTAATTGAAGTTTGGCATTGGTTACAATCACACTGCTCCACCTACAGATTTTACTCCAAGAGCAGAGGTAGAATCTGATGGTGAGAGTATAACCAATCCATCTCATCATGTGATCTACTTTCTGATACAGCACAATCAGAAGTAGAAGTCAGCATCAAGCCCTCTCAGAACCTATCAGCTAATGTTGATGGTTCAAATGATGATACTCACATGATCAATGAGTTGATCAACTCAGGAGTTAATTCTGAAAGTCCTGAAAGGACTAGAGAGCAGGATTTAACACCTGAAGTTCAAACTCCAACTACTGCCAGTACTGAAGAGAAGAAAACTGTCAGTAGAAAGAGTTTGAAGGCTACTAAAGAGGAGTCAAGAAAGCAAATAATGCTCCCAAAGCACTGAAGAACAAGTCTTCAGTTGCTTCACCCTCTTTAGTTGATGATCAACTAAGAGAAGAAGAAGAAACCATGTGAAGTATGTGGTTTGTTCAATCATCTTACAGATGATTGCTGGTACAAAAAAGGCTCCAAACTCAAACAAAAAGAAGAAATTAAAGAGAAAATGGTACAAATGAAAACTGAGTTTGAGACCACATTTGTATCAGCAACATCAAATCCTGTAACCCTTAAGTCCTCAAAGAAATCCAAAAAGGAAGGGGTTAAACAGGTGACAGCTGAGAGTGCTCAGAAGAAGAAGGTGCAACATAGGAACTTATCAAACTCCACTGGCAATGTGTCTGATGAGCTGAAAGCTTTATCACAAAATCAGACACAGCTGGTTATGATGGTTCAACATCTGTTGGGTAGAGTTAACCAATTAGATGCTCCTATGTTGAAACCACAGAAAAGGAGATCCAAGCCAAAGGATTCCTCTTCTTCACCATCTTCTTCCTCTCAGGCTGTTGTTTCAAATAAAACCTTAGTTTACCATCTATTGATGAGACCAGGCCCAAAACCAAAAAGGTTTGGGTCTCAAAACTAACTGATTGTTTATTATTGCAGGGTTCTCCAACATCCAAAGTAGCATCTGGTATGTAGACAGGGGGATCTATGCACATGACTGGGAACAGCTCTCTTCTTCATGACTACTCTCAAGGAAAGAAGGGATTTGTTTCTTTTGGAAATGATGCTAGAGGTTACATCATTGGAAATGGATTTGTCTCCAATGGAGAAATCAAGTTTGATGATGTTAATCATGTGGAAAATCTCAAGTACAATCTCTTGAGTGTCAGTCAAATGTGTGATAAAGGCCATGTTGCTCTTTTCACCAGTCAGAACTGTAGGATTCTGTCATCCAAAGTTCTGCATTTGATTGACAAGGTGTTGGATGATCACACTCTCCTGAGAGCCAACAGGATAGGAAGAGTGTATGCCTTAGATCTTTCCAAGAAAATAGATCTCAGAGGCAATCCTTGCCTATTTTCCAAAGCCTCTTCTCTCAGAATCTAAACTGTGGCACAGAAGGCTGTGTCATGTTAATTTCAAAACATGAATCAGCTTATCCACAATAGTTTAGTCAGACGCTTACCAATAAGGAGTTCCACTGTGATGAACCTGCACTGCTTGTTTAAAAAGAAAACAGCACAAAGTCTCATTCCCTCCTATTGAAGAGCCTAAGTCCACTGCCTGCTTGCAATTACTGCATATGGATCTATTTGGTCCTGTAAGAGTGATGAGCATGGCAAAGAAGAAATACTGTCTGGTAATTGTGGATGATACTCCAGATTTGTATGGACTTTCTTTCTACATTCAAAGGATGAGGTTGCTCAAAAGGTTATTAACTTTGTGTTGTATATTGAGAAGCAGTATTCCCTTCCAGTCAAGTGTATCAGGAGTGATAATGGACTGAATTTAGAAACCATACACTGATGACTTCTATCTCTCAAAGGGAATCAAAAGGCAGTTTAGCATCCCAAGGACTCCATAACAAAATGGAGTAGTGGAGAGAAGAACAGGACCCTCATTGAAGCTGCAAGGTCTATGCTGGCTGACTCTGGTTTGCCACTGACCTTTTGGGCTGAAGCTGTTAACACAGCTTGCTATGTGCAAAATAGAGTTTTAGTAAATCAGAGGTTATGAAGACTCCATAGATGTTCTCCATCACTTGGCTCCTCTAATTTCATTTTTCAAAGCATTTGGGTGTCCCTGTTTTATTCTCAACACAAAGGATCAACTCCATAAATTTGATCCTAAGGTGGATGCAGGGTATTTTGTTGGTTATTCATCTACTTGCAAGGCATACAAGAGTCTTCAACTGCCGAACAAAGATAGTTGAAGAGACTTTGCATGTGAAGTTTAATGAATCTCCTTTGGACAAGATTCCACAAAACCCTGTGGAGTTGTTTGATTTGGACATACTGCAATATGTTCCTTATCAACCTCCAGCTGTTGCAGATCCTTTGGCTAAATCATCTTCTGCAGCATGTCTTCCACCTGGTGGTATTGATGATGATGATGATAATATCAATACTCACCTATTCAAGTTTAGTGACCAACTGCCTGTGTCTGCTAAACTTGATGTTCCTGTAGCTTCAGCAGTTCCATCCACAACAAATGCTGATGAGATCTCTGTTTCCTCTACATCTTTTGAGTTACCATCTAATTCTTGGTTTCAAGAGTCTACATCAACATCTGCTGCTGCTGAGGTTCTACAAACACTTGCACAGATCTCATTGTTTATCAAGAACTGAAGAATCACCCCATGTCTCAGATTATTGGTGATATCAATGCTGGTGTTTCAACCAGAAGTCAATTGTCTAACTTCTGCTTCTATGCTCTCTTCATCAGTCAGTAGAGCCAAAGAACTACAATGTTGCTTTGAGACAATGGATGGTTGAAGCTATGCAGCTTGAGCTACTTCAGTTCAAGAAACAGCAAGCGTGGGAACTTGTTCCTCTTCCCCCAGGTAAGTGTGCAATAGGCACTAAATGGATGTTTAGGAATAAAACTGATGAAAATGGGCTTATTGTTAAGAACAGGCTAGACTGGTTGTACAGGGGTTTTCACAAGAAGAAGGTATTGACTATGATGAAACCTTTGTCCCTGTAGCCAGACTAGAGGCAATCAGATTGTTCTTAGCCTATGCTGCATTCCACAATCTTAAAGTTTTTCCAATGGATGTCAAAAGTGCATTTTTATATGGTAAAATAAAGGAAGAAGTTTATATGTGTCAACCACCAGGATTTGAGAATAATACCATCCTGAATGGGTGTATAAACTTGATAAGCTCTTTATGGTTGAAACAAGCTCCTAGAGCCTGGTATGAGACACTCTCTACTTTTCTTCTTAAGAATAATTTCATTAGAGGCTCCATTGATAAAACTTTGTTTATTAAGAAGGTGGATCAGCATAAGCTACTTGTTCAGATTTATTTGATGATATTATTTTTGCATCCTCTGATCCCCAGTTGTGTGATGATTTTACAACATTAATGAAAAAGAGGTTTGAAATGAGTGCAATGGGAAATTACAGTTCTTTCTAGGCTTGCAAATCAAACAAAAGGCTGATGGAACTTTTATTCATCAGTCAAAATATACAAAAGATCTTTTGAATAAGTTTGATTTACAAAACTGTAAGCCCTGTTCTACTCCCATGTGCAACACCACACAACTGGATGCTGATCAGAAAGGTAAAGCTGTTGATGAAACGCTTTACAGATGTATGATTGGGTCCTTGATGTATTAACACTTCTAGACCAGATTATGTTTGCTACATGTGTTTGTGCTAGATTTCAGGCTGCTCCTAAAGAGTCTCATTTGATTGCAGTCAAGAGAATCTTTAGATATTTGCAAGGTACACAATCTCTGGGTTTATGGTATTCCACTGGACACTCTTGCAAATTAGTTGCTTTTTCAGATAGTGACTATGCAGGGTGCAAGTTAACTAGAAAGTCAACTTCTGGTGGTTGTCAATCCTAGGCACTGTTTGATTTCTTGGCAGAGTAAGAAACAAACATCTGTTGCTACATCAACTGCTGAGGCCGAGTACATTGCTGCTGCAAGTTGTACCTCTCAGGTACTCTGGCTTCAGAATCAACTTCTAGATTATGGCATTACAGAGACTAAGACTCCATTATTAATGGATAGTGCTTCAGCTCTGTGTATTGTCAAAAATCCAGTCCAGCACTCTAGGACCAAACATATAGAGATCAGACATCATTTTATTCGGGATTGCTTTGAAAAGGGTCTGATTGATCCTAAGTTTGTGCCTAGTGCTGATGAGCTTGCAGATATTTTTACTAAGCCTTTGGATAGTTCTACTTTCCAACCTTGTGTTAAGGCTTGGTATGCTGCAGCTAGAATAAGTGACAACTACTGATGACTTTCAGTAGTAATTACTAGTGATCATTGGTACCCATGTCACATATAAGTACTGATGAGTCCTTTCACCTTCAGTAGTTTTATAACTACTGATGGCTAAATGCCTCACAAGTATTGAAGTACATTATCTGTTCCAAACTACTGATGTAGTTACAACTACTGATGTAGTTACAACTACTGAAATCAGTACAAACAGATAGTACTGACGTCCTATGAAACACCTGAAAAAAGCATGCAACGTCTGATGAGTAAGTGTTGAGGATAGTATGAAACAACTGAAAGGCTATGAATTGACGAAAACTACTGAAGAGAACTTCTCTTCAGTTGTTTCAACAACTACTGTTTCATTCTAAACAACTGAAGCAAAACCATGTCTTCAGTAGTTTTATAACTACTGATGACTAATACCAAGTCTTCAGCTGTTTACAACAACTGATGACAAAACCACTGTCTTCAGTAGTTTCACAACTACTGATGACAAACACCAAGTCCTCAGTTGTTTCATCATCTGAAGTCAAAACCACGGTCTTCAGTAGTTTTCTAACTACTGATTTGCTAACACCCACGACTTCAGCTGTTTCAACGTCTGATAGGGTAATACCATGTCAACAGTCGTTTAAAACTACTGATGACTACACCACACCCTTCGTCCTTTTCTCACCCCTACCCTATAAATACCTGTCCTCTTCTCTGATGTTTCATAGCCGTTATTTTCTGAACCTTTCTCTCAAACATGGCGTCCACATGAGTCTGAAACAACGACACAACTGCGTTGCTTACCTTACAAAGTCGCTTTCTGAACAAATATGATAATGCCATTGACTTATGGTGGATTCCCCATACACACAGCCTTTCTCTTGAATCCAACCATTTACCTGAATCCCTCAGTCAATTCTGGTCAAATGCTTCTGTTCATACCGATGAGTCTCCGGTCAGATCTCTGTTCGTCCCTTATCAACCAGAAACCAGTGGTCGTTACACCCGACATTATTCGTCGGCCATTACATCTACACGATTCCACCGCTGTGACTGCATACCCAAAGGGCATAACCGATATGTCCTTTATCAATCATGGTATGAAGGTGATCTTCGAGCTACACCGTTCTAAAGAAACATTTCCATGACGCTGAAAACTTATTTTTCACATGGTAAATGTCTGCTTAGCCTCCAAGACATCTTCTTGGGATCAAATGTCATCCCACTGGCAACAGGTATTGTATTCTATTCTAGAACACCAACCGTTAAATTTTTCAGAATTGTGTTTCCTAGAAATAAAGACTTGCTCAGAACCTGTGGCAAACCGATGGTCATTATATCCCAGGTTTCTGATGGCCATTATTTTGGATGAACTAAAATCTGATGGCCTTGTTGGCCTTGGAGTCCCTGCACCAGCTGTCTTGCCTGAGGTATACTCCGGCACAACTCCGACCTTACACTCAAAGAAGCTGCCCGAATGCTAAAGCCCAAGCACAGGGAACCCACAGCTTCCTCCATCAAACCAAAGTCCCCACCAAACCCACCAAAAGAAAACCCAAAACGGCTACTCAGGGAAATGAGTCCCCTGAGGATGCCCCTGCAACACAAACGCAGGATATATCCACTAGTTATACCCCCTAGTGGATATCAGACTCTTCCAGCCATAGCCGCTCAGGATTCCTCTCAACAGGAGCCTGAAGCAACCACACAAGGGGTACCCACACATCTGGGATCTTCCTCACTTGAGGGGATTGCCATTGAAGAGCACCTTCCTCCCCAGGTGCACACTGTTCTATCCCTTCACCCATGCAACCGCCCCCCAAAGTCCAACCATAATTATTGCAAACGTGCTGACTCAGTTGCATGCCTCTCCTCTCCAACAACCCCACAAAGGGGAGAACCACAGACATTGAGGAAGAGGATCAACATGTTTCTGACAACCCACAGCACCGGTTTTACAAGTTCTATCTCCTAGTGTGGATAGGGAGATTAGAATATCTAGTGAGGCTGCCACCTCTTCTGCATCAGCACATGATCAGAATGAGGCTGGTAACATTGCTAAGACCTCACTAGAGGCAACAGCTGATGATGGACATAGTCCTGAGGCTGGAAGTCCCCAGTACCAAGACAAAGGGGCACATGCTACAACTGGTCTACACCCAGTGCATGTACATCCTGCTCCAAGCAGGAGGTCAGTGATTCAGCTTCTGCTGATGATGACCTGGGCTTTTTCTACGATGTTCTTGCCCAGAACACAATCCTTGAGGACGAAGTCAGTAGGCTGCAAAACCTACTTGACCAACTCTCACAAGGAGAAAGACCATCTGCCTCCACCAACCACAGATGGCACCTTCAGTTGAAGGTTCCCCAACACTGAGCCCTCCCAACAACTCAGCCACCTGCCTCTGCTTCTGGCACTATTTCTCAGGAACAGAACCCTCCTGAGCAAATAGTTGCTGTCCTTCAAAATTCCCTCCCTCTCATCACACCCATAATCACTGACATTGTGACTAAAGCCATTGATGAGAGGCTTTCCTCAACTTTACAACCATTGATTGATGCTGCTGTGTGCAAAAGACACTTTCTGCGGTACCACCCCTACCACCAATGCATCCAAAAGGGGAGAGTACTGCAGTGAAAGAAAAGAAGAGGAAAAGAACAGAGGATGAGAAGGCCCAAGAGCAAGCCCAAGAGGTGGAAAAAGAAAAGCAACAACTGATCACCTATAAACGAAAGAAAAGTGCTGATGATCACCTACTGCTGAAGAAAAATCCTTGGAAGAGCTGGTAAAAGATGCTGATGATACACAAAGCCGATCCATGGATAAAATTATTGAGCAACTCTTCAGGCAAGGTTTTGATACAGCCACATTAGATAGTGAAATCAGAGGTTGGAAGTGGAGGAGATTCAAACCCGATGGGCTGGGTATGATGCACTTGAAAAGGAGAGATTGGAGATCATGATCCATTTTATTGCCAAATACTTAGGAAGATCTTTGATGGAGATTCGCGCGTGGACCAGAGACAGTATTCTGGCTATAGCCACCAGAATCTGTCTGTCTGAGCAATTCCACAAGGGGATTATCATTGAAGCCCTTGATAAGCTGGGGCTGGTAAAAGGTTTGAAATGGCAAAACTCAAAGGCTAAACTCACAACAAAGATGCTGGAACAACCTTCCCTTCCACCCACTCAAACACAGCCTACCCCTCAAATCTCCAAACCATCTCAAAGCCCAAATCCAAACAACCACAATCACAACCCACAAAACCAACTCCCTTACCATCTAAACCAATAGCCGATAATGCACCTAAGAAGAAGAAGAGAAGGGTGTTGAGGCTAGAAGAAGAAGAAGAGAGGATGATGTGGAAGAAGATAGGATGCCTCTGTCTGCAGTCCTAACACTGGCGAAAGCCAAACTATGCCCATCACTCCCCCTCACAGATGATGTTATGAGAGTAAAAATTGAAGAAGAGGAGCAGCAAAAGCTTCATGATGATGAAATGTTGAAAAGCATTGACAAAACCTACTGCCTCCTCATCAATTATCAGCATGAAGAAAGAAGCTCTGAGATTGTACACTCTCGCCAACACATTTCAATATCAGAAGGAAAGGGTGAGAGTATGGCCTGATCCGAGGGTGGCTCACAGGATTGTAAAGAAAGACATTCCTTCGAGATACAAGGGTCAAGTCAAGAGGATCGTAGATGAAGAGATCACAGTGGCCCTTGTAGTATCACCCTGGGAGATTGTCGAAGATTTCAAGAAGGCCTACGAGACTAAACAACCACCCCAGAAGATGCTAGAGAACAGAATTATCAAAAAGGGGTTAGTCTACAAGAGGCTTGAGAACTTCAAACAGAATGAGCTCAGTCTGCTACTCGAAGGGAATCATCCTGATGAGTTTGCATCTAGACAAGTTACAACAGTTGAGCTCAAAAATGGCAAACAGGCCAAGTACATCTCAGAGCTGTATGGGCGAGAAGGATTGTTTGATGGTGAAGCCGAGAACCTGACCATGGAAGAACAAATCATGTTTCTCAGAGCCTACACCAGAGAATCCTACAGCTCATACACGGGAAGTAGATCTCATGAATGGGATAACAACTCTGTGTCCAGTTCCCCAAAACAAAGTTCCCATTCATATCTTGCCAACAAATATCAGAGACTTCTTCCTAGGCCGGAGCATATATGGGTCATCTTCTCTACTGATCAAGAAGGAAAAAGACCAACCTTTTGCCAACAATAAGTGGGATAATAAATAAATTAGAGGTTTTGGCTGCATTGGTTCAGGGGGAGTTTGTTGGACCAAAAGAACCAATGAGCCAAGATCAGAAAACCTCTAAGTCCCACATGGTATCACAACAACTGCTGAAAGCGTCATCAGCAGTTTGACAAGTGCTGAAGACTTCAACAGCTGAAGATCAAGTGCTGAAGACTTCAACAGCTGAAGAACAAGTGCTGAAGACTTCAACAGCTGAAGAACTAAAGTACTGAAGTACAACAGCTGAAGAACACAAGTACTGAAGTTGAACAGCTGAAGAACACAAGTGCTGAAGCTGAAAGACCAAAGTACTGAAGTACAATAGCTGAAGAGTTTACAAGTGCTGAAGATCAACAACTGATGTACAAAGTCTGAAGACAAAGACTGAAGACATCAGCTGATGATATCTACTGAAGTCAACTGATGAAACATCTGAAGTTCAAGTCTGAAGACCGACTACTGAAGTTTCAGTAGTTTGTCACAACAGCTGAAGAGTACTTCTTCAGTAGTTGTGATATCAGTAGTTTTATATTTTTACTTTCAGTAGTTTTGTAAAACGACTGAAGAGCTTGTTCTTCAGTCGTTGTAGTTTCAGTAGTTTTATGTTTTTCAGTAGTTAACAACTGATAACACTTAGCATTTTTGTAAGGAGATGTCAGTTGTTTTGACATCTTCAGTAGTTGTGTTTCAGTTGTAATAATCTGTTAGATGTCACTATCAAGTGACATCAGCAGACGTCACATCTCTTATATAAGAGGTGTCGACCTAATTGTATGTGTGACATTCTGTTACCACGAAAGCGAATATTGAATGAAATATATTTGCAGAAATTCTCTCTCTATAACCGTCTTTGTTCTTCATTGAATATCGTTTTGTTCTTGTGAATCGACTAATTCATTGTTTGAATTCCCCTGCTATACTCTTTAATCAATCAAACATAGATCACTGATCCTAACACCTACTGCCTGTCATGTGCCTGGAACAGCCACTATTAATGATCCATACATTTTTGTTTGTCTTGAGTTGTTCCTGCACAAAAGAGATGGTTAGTTATATTTGGAAACCCAAGTCTCATTGGTCTTGGGCTCATCAAAAGAAGTTGAAGACAATGCAATAGTAATTGATCCTATAATGATGTTGGAGGGATCATTTGCTGAAGTTGGTGAAGAACTTTTAGCCATTTGGTATTTCTTTGACTTCCATACCACCTTTAGAAGCTTGGACTTGACCTTCAATACTTCGGAAGTTTTGTTGACTTTGGAAGTTTTGATGACTTGGCCTTCGGAAGATCTTGCTTTCACTACAGCTGGCTTTAGTACTTCGGAAGTATTCCTTTCTTCCGAGACCAAAGTTTCTTCCGAAGGCAAGTTTCCTCTTGTCTTCTTCTTCATTTTAGAGCTTCTGAAGGAAACAAATTTTCCTTCCAAAGCTTTCTTCTTCTCCAGACTCTTAGAATTTTCTTTCTTTATGATGTGGAGAGTACTCTTTGGATTGTAAACACAATCCTTAGCAAGGTGAGAGGTACTCCCACACATAACACAGTCTATTTACTTCCTTCTAGGAGTCTTAATCTGAGAACAAAGCTGACTTGATCACTTTCACTCTCCATCTTCATCTTCTTAGATGATATGTCAATTCTTATAGAGTTAGAATTACCTTTGGAGCTTGATGGTTCATGTGTATAACAGTGGTGCACAACTTATCAGCCTTCTTGTTGATGATGCGATGATGTGGAAACGAACTAGAACTCTTGTTGATGGAGTTTAGGTTGGTGTCCTCAGCTTTAACCATTTCAAATCCTACAGAGACAAAGACTTGTTTTTATGCAGTGCTAAAGGTGGCCTTGATCTCTTGAGCCTTCTTTGCCTTTCTCTTGCTCTTTTGATCAGGTTCTTTCTCTTGGATTTGGTCATCCCAAAGGCTTACTCTCCTCAAAAGGATGATAACCCTTCTTAGAATGCTCTTCTTCACTCCTCTCAGAGCCATTCTTCATCATCTTCTATTCATCCTCTTTAGTCAAAGGGTCTATGAGGGGAAGCTCATCTTCACAAGTTCCACAGCTAGGAGATCTTATAGACAAGACTATGTGTGGAGGAGCTATTTCACAAGATCCCAATCCCTGCTTATTCTGATAACAAATTTTTTTATGCAAGGATGAGGATATCATGTTCTTGAAGGTCTCTTCTTCAAGAACACATTTTTCTGCCCTGGCTTTGCTGATCACAAGCTCAGCCTGGCATTTAGTCAACTTAGTTATGAGATCCTTGATCTGAGTCCTATAATTGGTGTGCTCATGTTTAAGAACTGAAATAGTTTTCTCTAAGTCCTCTATCTTTAACTTTTAATCATTTTCAGCTTTTTTGAAATCAGGTTTTAAGATATTCAAGGACTCAATCAGATCTCATCTCTAAGTTGTAGGATCTGTATCTATTAACTTTAGCAATACATTCAGGAGTGCAAAGATGTTCCAATACCTTGGCTTCGTCATGGTCAGCCATGAGTGCTTGATTTGGAGATGCATCTTCTACCTGAAAGCTCCAGTCAAAGCCTCCTTCTTCAACAACAACTATAGCTTGCTGCTTGGCTTCTCATTCTGGTGAGCTCTCTTAGTGTAGTTTGGTTTGGCTTGAGTTTGGCCACTATTTGCTCTTGGTGCCTTACACTCTCTAGTTAAGTGTCCCATCTGGTTACAGTTGTAACACTTTACCTTGTTTTTATCTAGCCCAAACTTTCCACTGGCTACATTGCTAGGAAAGTTCCTCCCTATCCTCTTGTAGAACTTCTTGGCTCTATGAGTGAGAAGAGCCATCTGCTAAACTATCTCCATATAATCTAGATCATTTGGATGGATACAGTCCAAATCTTCAAGGGTGAAGAGAAAGTTTCTTGTGGATTCATCAGCAAAAACAAAGGCATGAGAAGAACTTGTCTCTTGGAAAAGACTTCCTTGAGTGTAGCTTTCTCTTGGAGTCTCTGGGAAAGTGATGAATAGACCCTTTTGTGAGTTGTCAGTGTAGCATATAAGATGATGTTGAGGTTCTATGTTATCCCTTTTAATCATATGAAGGGCTAAACTCATTTGATTGCTAGAGTTACCAGATGAGTTTTGCATGTTCATCTCCATCTGGTATCCATTGAGAATACCATACAACTCAATCAATATGAGAGTCTTAAGGTTCTCAGTCCTCTTGATAACAACACAGTAATGTGTCCATTGCCTAGGAAGAGAGGACATGAACTTCTTTACAATCTCCCTGTTTTCAAGAGTCACTCCAACATCCATTAGAGTGTCCACAATCTCAACATACCTGAAGTATTTTTGATTCATGGTCTCACCCTTCTTGAAGGTGAAATTTTCAAACTGCTACTGAGGAGATCCTTCTTGTTCTCCTTGGCTTCAGTAGAACCCTCATACATAAGCTTCAGTGCTTCCTATAGTTGCTTTGCAGTCTTGCACTTCTTGAAGCCTTTGTAGATGGAGTTTGGAAGAGCAGTTTGAAGGGATGTCATGGCTTTTTGATCAATCTCTATTCTCTTCCTGTCTTCATCAGAGAAATCAACCACAGCCTTTGAATCATACCACCACCAGTAGCAGATGAGATGCTTGGTATGTAACGTCCTTCAATAGCAGAGTCCCACATCCTGGATTCTTGAGACTTGATAAAGCCTACCATTCTTTTACACCAAGTATAAAAGTCTTCAGGAGTGATTAGTGGAGACTTTGTCATAGTTCTAGTTTCCATATCAGCCATTTGAGTTGTTAAGTGTGTTGTGTGTGTGAGTGATTTTAAGATGGTGAGATACTATATCATGAGCATTTCTGGCTCTGATACCAAATGAAAGACCGTTAGAAGGGGTAATGCTATTACAACACAACTGAGGAGAGTTCTTTAGAACACTTATCGGATCAAATAGGGAACTGGTTAACTATTATAAGAGATATTACGAACACAACTAAAAACAGACAAAATCATGATAGCACCACAAGTATTTTTGGTTTTCAAGAATACAGTATATTGCTTTGCAAGTTATATTACAAAGTGTTATAAAGCATAATGGAAAGTTACAAGTACTTGAGAAACATAGACTACATCCTACAGCCGACCATACTTTGAAAGCTAGCTGGATACATAAGACTAGACAACAAAATCAAATGTAGAGTCAAAAGATAAATTGCCTTTTGACTTGTGACTACGACATGTCATAGCTCACATCCTAATATATTACAAGATAAAGTACATAAAGTAAAAAGCTCAGACTCATGATCTTAATGTATAGTTTTCAAAAGCATGGACCTTTTCACCAACTTGTGAAAGTTGGTCAGTCAAACAGAGATGCAGCGGAAAGGTGGTCCAGCTATATGGAAAAGTTCATCAGATAATAACATGTATATAAAAGTCTATGGAAGAAATCTATCTTCATAAACTTGGCTTCAAAAGACTTTGTCTCTGAAGCTTCAGAAGACTTCGTCTCTGAAGCTTCAGAAGACTTCATATTTAGCTTCAGAAGACTTCATATTTAGCTTCCGAAGATATTGGTCTTGACTTCGAAAGATTTTACACTTGGAATATTTCTTGTGTAAGATGTAAAACTTCTGAAGCATTTCTACTTCAGTACCTTAGTGCATGCATGTAGAGAGAATTTAGATGCTTTGAATGTTTTAACTACATCAGATTTATGGAATCCTTACAATATGTGTATATATATATATATATGTATATATATACATAGGGGGAGGTTCTAATGAAAACCTAATTATAAATTAAAACCTTGTAAACCAAATCTTAGCCATTGATCATCTAAATCAATGGTATTTAATGAGTTGGGTTAAATTTAAAAATAATGTAATAGAAAAAGCAATTTAAAATATAAAAGGGCAAATCAGGAACATGTAAATATATTAGTAACTACCAATTAGATAATAATTCCTAAAAAAACCCCACTTTCCTCTTAGGAAATCAAATTCAAAAAATCAAATAGTAAATCTTTGAAAACTAAGTTGATAGAAATTGTATGTCATTGAATTTTAAATCCACGATTTCTAAGAAGTTGTTCATCACATTACAACATGTTAGGATCTGGTATTTGAATGAAATACCAACTGATTAACGTGTAAACTAGACCAAATATTTCGGAATCCTATTTGATTGGTGATCCAATCAGTGAGAACGCACCTAGACACAATTATGTATTGAATCTAACGTCAAGAATCGATTAGGAATCAATCTACAGCGTTCTATGAACTTGGAGTACGAACTTAGAGGCTTCTGGACGGCTAGGGTATGTTTGGAGTCGAAGTGGATTCAATGCTTACGTTTTTCCATGAATTAAGTGGTATTTATAGGTTAGGGTTGCTCATTCAGGCGACTGAACCATTAACATGGTTCAGTCGTGCGATCGAGTCATACGGTTGGTCCATTCGCTCGACTGAGTGTTCAGTCGTGCGACTGAGCCAATCCTATGTGACAATCATAGGACTGATCCAGTCTTTTGGTTCAATCGTGCGACTGAGTCATTCGCATGAAGTTGTTCATGAATATGGTCCATTAACATGGGCCATTCGCATGATAACTTCATGTTGTTAAGTTTGAATGTATTAAATATCATAATGTTATTTATATTAATTCAATCAACCACAAACCTATATAATTAAGTCAATATGCGTTAAACAACTCATTAATAAAATATTAAACAATACAAATCACAATCAAATATTCTTATTTCATTAAGTACCCAATATTACATAAGTGTAAGACATTCAAGACATATTACATTGAGATCAGGATCTAGGTACATATATGTATCAACAAACTCCCCCTTGGACCTAGATCAATCTATTGTCTAACATCTTTCATAATTTCCTCAAACTTCTTGTACTTAGCTTCTCTAGTGACTCCTGTATTTATCTCGAAAGCAAAACAGAGGCGTATCACCTTCTAGAATTGTAAAGCTTGTACAATATCTTGTGAGTCATAGAACAGTGGCCACTTGTATAAAGTATAAACATCTTTTGCTGACAAGTTGGTGATCCACATTAGGTCAAACACCCTTATGGTTTCCATTATACCATTTCTGTTCAAGACTATCACAGCCTCTCCCGTTCTCCAATCGTAGTATCATCATTTGAAGTGTGGAGTGAAGTCCTATGGCATCTCCCGTAGTGGGATCTTTGACATTGTACATGGTGGACTCCACTTCAACACAATCTTTGGTTTGCCAGTTATGGCGTCAACCTCAGATCGTCTGATGTACCTCGTTGGTTGTTGAGGTTTGAAGTTGACCCATCTGGTGTGGTACTCCCTCTTTAGAGCTGCTTCAAACCAGCCTGACATCTTACGAGGGTCAGCGTATAGCAATTTTAACTTTGCTAACTGGTTAAGCTCAAAACCTGGAAGAGTCGTCAGATCGTGTGGGAATCTGAAGTACTCAATTCCCTTCTCACGTTTAACAGCGTAAATGTTAAGGTCTTCAAAATGTGCCCACGCTATGATCCTGCCTGCCACCTTTTGATGTTCTTGACCTTATACAGCTTGGTGTAGACAGTTGACATTGTAGCGCTGTGTTTGGGCTCTTATCTCTTCAAAACACCCTGCCCATTCAGCCTTTTTGATGTTGACTTCGGCGTCTGAGGCTTGGGCCTTCTCCTTATCCTTTTCTGACTCTTGCTCCATTTTATCCAGAGTCTTAAAAGTGTCACTGACAAGAGTGTCTCCATATTAGGAATGATATTTCCCTTGTTGTGCAATGACATCTTGAATCTCGATCTCATCAAAATCCTAAAGCTCATCTTCACTTTCTACGTGCATTGTAGGAGCGTCTTTCACAATCTCCTCAGCATTCAGCTTGAACATTTCAGCTATTTGCTCGTCAATGAGATTGTGAATGATTTCTCCTTCTTCAGGAGTATACATTACCGATCTCCTGACAATACCCTGCAGATCAAGAATCAATGTGAGTTGAGTCTTGACCTGTTGGAGGGGAGCAGTATCATATTCATCTCTCTGAAAGTTTGGATCTGCTTGATTAGACATTCAACACAGCAATCATTAGTTAATAATCAAGACAGAAACATTGACATTAAGTATAAACATTCATTACATTAACTCGATACATGATTCCAATGTTGGATCTTATATGCCCAAGGCACATACAAGATTGATGTGGTTCGTACGTCATGATCCAATTCGGGTCATACACAATAACAAGTTGAGCAAACACCAATTAATATTTAATTGATGATATGATCATGCAATTAAATATTTACACCAATTTAGCAAATGGGTTTTCTAAATAAGTTGCATATGAGATAGAACAACTTATAGGGATATTTTGTTCACGGAAATTATTTGTAATGTTATTTAAGTTAGTTAAATAACATCAAATAAAAATGGCTGTATTAGTTATACAATTAAGAGGATTAATTATATAACTAATAGGAGTGTTAGTTCAATAGAAGGGGTGTTTTAAAATGGGTGGGAAACCCATTTAAACGAAAAATTCGGCAGCCCACTTGTGGGGCATTCTTGGTAATTTTGTGCCTTGAAAAATACACTCTTTATTAGTGTATTGAAGACTCCATCTTCATTCATTCATCTCATACATGCAAAAACCAAGAAACCTTTTTTCTCTCTACATTTTGAAGAAAAACAATGCTGAAAAATCGTTTTTCAGCAGCTCCTTGGTTCGATCTTTGGTTTCCAAATCCTAGCAAAAGAGGTGTTTACTTCGCACTTGTGGGCATGCAAGCTTGAGGACATCTACCTTGGTGTTTTGGTATTCAAGAACATCATCATCTTCATCCAAATCCACGATTTTGACAGCTTATGGAAGGTAGTTCCGTTGTGTTGTTTTGGTTGTTTGTTTCATTTTGATAGCTAGTTCAAACACATATATTCGATCCTATGTTCTTGGGTTTGTTCATATTAAGTTATAAACCTTAATTTCCAGATTATGAATCAATATATTAAGGCTTAAATCCACTGCATTTTTCATGTTTAAACAACTTTGATAAAGGTCTAACAAACCCAACATTGACATCTAGAGCCAGGTATGTGGATGACTAGCTTTTTTTGTCCTTATAAAATAGGTTTTATGGGGCTTCAACAACCTAATAGGGGCTATTTTGTGATGATATGATGATACCCCAACCTTTCAAGGTTATATCTTGCGTGTTGTTTGGACATAACCTAAATGTTTTGGTTCATGTTGGCCAGAACTTTAAGGTTATAAAAGGAGTTCATTTTGTTCTTAAAATGATGTATATTGATACATATTTTAGTGCATAACATAGCCTTGACCATGTGTGTTTTGGATTTGGTTGATTGTGATTTTGTCATGTTGGTTGTATTCATTCAAAGGGTTGTAATAATTTCTTTTGTGTTTGTATTTGGGTAGTAATTTATTTATTAAATTGGTTATGTAATAAATAGAATAGATGCATTTATTTTATTAGAAAATTGTATTAGGATATGATTTTGTAAAAGAAGAAGCACAAGATGAAGACCCAAAAGGAAGGACACAAAAGACATGGACACTTGAAGCATTTGGATGTGGAATCAAGTGGGAGTTCATGGACACATATGATGTGTCATTGTTAACCTTAGGAAGGAAAGACCTTATGACAACACTTGTGATGGCAAACAAGTGTAGTCAACTTAGTGGCTATGGTTATGCACATATGTTTGTATGATTATGCTTGTTTGGTTGTTTGGTTGTTTGTTGTATGATTGTTGTTGATATTTGGATATGCATAACAAATTCATTAGCAAACTTAGCAAGCTGAAAATTTATGGTTCCTAATCATTAAGTGGTTAATAAAAGGTTATTAAAAGGATTAATAATTTTAATAAATGGGTTTTTTATTAAAAGGAAGAACCATAGGGTACCATGTTTTTGAAAGCATGCAAATACAAGGTACATAGAGTTTTCAAAACTAGAATTAATGAAAACTAAAATCCCTTTGGAAACAAGTTTAACACCATCCTTTTACACAACACTCGAATCACTTGAGAACTATTTGTGGGATAAATGTCACCTAACCACTTTTAGGGAACTTGTGTTTTTAGGTGAGTCTAACGTACTTGTGGGATAAAGGTCACCTAACCGCTTGTATGTGAAAACTCACACGTATGTGTAAGTAGGACGACTTGAATTGGAAACCATGTGATTAGGGTCACCAAAGCATGGCGTACAATGGTGTTGATGGGATTAAACATGCTGACTAAACATATGATGTTTAACCGATCCCATAAGACTAGAAGTTGCAATAGGTTGCAATTGTCAACTGTTGACTACCTTGTTAATTTAAATAATGGGATAAAGGTCACCTAACCATTATTTAAATGTAATGTTGGATTCTAGATTTTGATTGTTAATTGTCTATGAGACATTTAAGGGTATTAAAGATTAAAATAAATTTTTCAGAAATGCTAAAATGAACTTTGTCAATATTGTAGTGATGATCGTTAACTATAACGCTACCACCCCGATCGTCCCTTCCCTATCATTGAGATCTATTCTCGAGAGGGATCGTCCTAACCATAATTACCTATGGACTCAATTTCAAAACTTGAGAATCGTTCTCAAGAATGAGTAAAGACCTATGTCCTTAACGATCCCATACCTCACCAACCAACACTGTTGATGTTAAGGCCTTTTGACAATTGGCTTAGGCACACTAAGGATTCTGTGCAAGTATCCTACCTCATGTTGGGAATATGATTCCCGAACTCCAAAAGGGTTTGGAGCATCATGGGGCATATGACATGATAATCTAGTTGAAGGAAATGTTCCTTCAACAAACTAAAGTAGATTGCTTTGAAACGGTTCGAGCACTTTATGCATGTCACATGGAAGAAACCCAATCGATAACATCTTATATATTCTTAAGATAAAAAGCCACATTGATAGCCTCAAGATGCTTAACTGTCCTGTCTCAAAGTAGTTGGCCAAGGATTTGATCCTTGAATGCCTAACTAAAGGTTTGAGACATTCATAATAAACTATAATATGAACGAACGGGACAAGAGCATCAGTGAACTTCATGCAATGCTCGAAGCAACCGAGGCAGGGATGGGTAGAGAGGTTCTACCTATTCTCTCAATCAATGAGGGAGGCTATAAGGAGTGGCCAATCCCGATCCTAAGGCAATTATTGCCAAAGGAAAGGAATACATCAAATCAAAGGTTAAAGCGAAACCTCAAAAACCTAAGCTTATGAAGCCTAAGGTAATGAAGAACGTTCCATGCTTTGAGTATGGAGAGATAGGACAATGAAAAGGAATTGTTCCTCCTATCTCAAGGAGTTGAAAGACAAGAGGGAAATTGGGCAAACGTCATATACAAATTACATGATTCACACATTGTATTAAATGTCATTTCTTCAAACACATGGGTATTGGATACCGGATGTGAGACTCATACTTGCAATTGTTGCAAAGGGGTTCAAAAGAAATGAGCGCTTCAAAGAGGGAAACTCTATTTTGAGACTTTCAAATGGTTTGGAATTCATTCTCAAAATATTTTGTATGCACCTAGTTTGACTAGGAACATAATTAATGTTTCCTATAAAACAATATAATCATGATTTAAAGTTTGTAAATAATGTATTAAGTTTTATGGATGATGTATTTCATTTTAAGGATATGCTTTTTTTAAAAATGATATCCATGAATTGGTTCATGATAATTCATCCTATAATAACTCATTATACACATTAAGCACCAAGAAACTTAAAATGAGTTTAAGTTATTATTATCTTTGAGATTGTCATCTTGGTCACATAAACAAGAATTGGATTCAAACACTTCAAAAGAATGGTCTTTTGGAAACAAATGAAAAATGTTTCATTTGATAAATGTGAACCAAAGACTTATTAGGAATGATACATTTGGATGTATGTGGTCCTTTTATGACAATAACAAAGATTGGTGAAAGATACTTCATTACTTTTATCGACAATTACAGTCGCTATTATTGTGTGCACTTGATGACACATAAGTATGAAGCTTTTGAAATGTTCAAAATCTTCTGTAATGAAGTAGAAAATCAACTCTACATAACTATCTATGTTCTTCATTCTGATAAAGGAGAACTGAACCCTATTTGGATATGGTTCAATCTATTGTGGCTATGAGCTTACCATCTTTATCATTTTGGTTTTCGCATTTGCTCTTTAAGGCTCATATTATGAATATGACCTGGACCAAGAAAGTGTAGATTAGTTGAATATCCTAGAGACTGTATAGGATACTATTCTTCGACTCAACATAGCAAAAGTATTTATTGCTAGAAAGGCTAAGTTCTTAGAAACCAAGTTCCTTATCGAAGGAATGACATATGGAACTGTGGAACTTGATAAGGATCAAGATCCACAAGCCGATACACTTATGGTCGACACTAGCAATCAACAAGAAGTTGTTGATGATAATCAAGAGGTTGATCAATACACACAAAACGTTCACAAATCTGGTAGAGTTAGTATTCCATCTAAAAGATATGAATATTCCAAGGATGGATGTTGTGTGGTTGACCCCTGTTGGCTAACCATATACCAAGATGCTATGTCCAATTTGGATTGGGACAAATGGCTTGAAGCCATGAATGTAAGGATGCAATCCATATATAACAACCAAGTTTGAGAATTGGTTGACCCTCCACTTAACTCCAAACCGGTTGGATACAAGTGGGTTTTCAAGATGAAAACAGATATGTATGGAGACTTGAATACTTATAAGTCAAGTCTGTTACCAAGGTATGAATATAACTTGGGTTTTCAAATATGAATGTAAGACTATTATGAACATGGATTGGTAGATATTCATAAGGTATGAATATAGAGCAATTGGTTGTTACCAAGGTTCACAGATATTTGTGGGATGCAAATATTGGACTGACCCGCGTCTCAAATTTTACTACATAGAATCTCTTTGATTGATCATAAGTAATTTTGAGTAAAGGCGAATATCATTTAGTATCCTCAGACCTGAGATGCATATTGGGTTTTGATATTCACCAAGTGTTATAACTTGGGCTAGTTCTTCGCTAATCTGAAATAATGGTCAGTACATAAGGCTATGTTTAGGAATGACATAAGGTGATGTGAGAAACATATGTAGTCAAGATGGAATTTGTTCCTCTTATTCGTTGAGAGCATGATGTCTAAGGCCTGATTAAGTGAAATCAACAAGGAATGATCATTCTGTGTCCTTGGATTTAACATGACATCTGTTACAAAAGGATAAATGAATGATTCACCTAAATCATTTCAAGTTGGATACTTGAAGGGGATGATGTTATTGAATGGCTTTTAAGTCATGTGTATTAAGGGTAGTAAACTGTTGTTAGGCGATATTTACTGTTTGCATCAATCTTTTATGAACCTTGTGCAAGTGGGAGAATGTTGGATCTATATGCCCAAGGCACATACAGATTGATGTGGTTAGTACGTCATGATCCAAGTCAGGTCATACCCAATAACAAGTTTAGCAAACACCAATTAATATTAATTGATGATATGATCATGCAATTAAATATTTACACCAATTTAGAAAATGAGTTTTCTAAATAAGTTGCATATGAGATAGAACAATTATAGGGATATTTTGTTCATGAAAATTATTTGTAATGTTATTAAGTTAGTTCAATAACATCAAATAAAAATGGGTGTATTAGTTATACAATTAAGAGGATTAATTATATAACTAATAGGAGTGTTAGTTCAATAGAAGGGGTGTTTTAAAATGGGTGGGAAACCCATTTAAACGAAAAATTCGGCAGCCCACTGTGGGGCATTCTTGGTAATTTTGTGCCTTGAAAAATACACTCTTTATTAGTGTATTAAAGACTCCATATTCATTCATTCATCTCTACATGCAAAAACCAAGAAACCCTTTTTCTCTCTACATTTTGAAGAAAAACAATGCTGAAAAATCGTTTTTCAGCAGCTCCTTGGTTCGATCTTTGGTTTCCAAATCCTAGCAAAAGAGGTGTTTACTTTGCACTTGTGGGTATGCAAGCTTGAGGACATCTACCTTGGTGTTTTGGTATTCAAGAACATCATCATCTTCATCCAAATCCACGATTTTGACAGCTTATGGAAGATAGTTCCGTTGTGTTGTTTTGGTTGTTTGTTTTTCATTTTGATAGCTAGTTCAAACACATATATTCGATCCTATGTTCTTGGGTTTGTTCATATTAAGTTATGAACCTTAATTTCCAGATTATGAATCAATATATTAAGGCTTAAATCTGCTGCATTTTTCATGTTTAAACAACTTTGATAAAGGTCTAACAAAACCAACATCCAATACATATGATTTAAATAACAAAAACATCTAAGCATTACTCTTATCCTGGATCATATGTTCTTCTGTTGACGGGGCGGATGTGGAGGCACCTTGATCTTGTGCTCTTTTAGTCCACCTTTCACTGGCAGGTGTGGCACCTGCAGCAGGTGTGTCATCTTCATCATCATCAACCTCATCATCTCCAGCATCACCAGCAACATCAGTATCATCATCACCATCATCATCCTTGTCATCAATGTCATCATCACTGTCATCTCCATCCCCTCCTTGATCTTTAGGGGCTCTTCCTTGGATCCCTTAAGATGCAGCATGATGGTCTTGTTGGTGGTCTCCAACTCCTTAATCCTTTTTGCTGATTGGACATGCTGCTCCTGGAGTTAGGACATCTCTACATGCTGAGCATCCATCAGTTGGGCCTGCTGAGATATCTGCAGAGATTGGGCAACAGTAAGGTCTACTAGCTGACGTATCTGAGCAGTCTTCTCTTCGTTTGCAGCCAATAGCCTCAGCACCATATGGTTAAGTGTTGAGAGCTGTTCCTCTACCCCACTAGGAGGCAGAGGTGATCCTGATTCGTAGGAAGGGTATGATGGTGGTATAGCATGGTGGCTAGTGGTGGTGGTGGTGGCAGTGGTGTAGATTGGGAGTGGTATAGGTATAACAAGTGGAGATATGGCGGTAGTAGTGGAGGTGTGGTAGTGATGAAGGTGATTCTTCTCTTCTTCTTCTTCATGCCGTGGGGCTGAGCCATCCTTTTCTTCCTCGATCCTGTCGAGAAGGATGCTCCCCCTAGAACACGGCTTGGCTGATCGGGAGCATATGTAGGATCAGTGTCAACTTCTCCCGACCCGCTAGGGCGTTCACCAATCGCCCGGAGCCCTCGTTCTGTGGCAACGACTTTACTGCCCACAGTCCGAGTCAGAGGCTCCTCATCTGAGTCCTCCTCCTCATCAGGTATGAAATCCTGATCGAATCCAACAGTCTGTGCTCCATCATGGACAGATGCCAAAGATGCTATATCAGTAGTGGGGGCCCTTGGTTGAGTGGGCCCAGTATCTCCAGCATCACCGCTGTCATCGTCGTCGGAGTCATCCTCCGGGAGCTGTAGCAGCTCAACCTCTGAGTCACTGTCAACGTGACGCCATTTACGCCTTGCCGGCGCCACGTAACCCTCTTGGGCTAGATGCCCGAACAATCTCCTCACAGGGGGCTTAACCTGCTTCCCCCTGGAGACCTTCATACGACCCAGTGTAGTGTCATCCATCACCTCAAGGATCACTGCATCCTCCTTCTCTTTTAGCAAGGAAGGGAGCTTCTGGTCAATAATCATTTGCATGAATCGAGGGTTCATGCAGAAGCCCCCTTTCCCTTTTCCCTCAATGTTCTCCACAGGTAGGTGAAGATCATCCTGGAGAAGCTGAACGGGTGGTTAGCACCAATGCTGCATACGCGTTCTGGATTTGATCTGAGAGCTCGTCAAACCCTCCCTTCCGACGCTATACACTTCAGCATGACATGTGCGAGGTACTTGAACTGGGGGCACAGGTTGCTCTTGTTGAGCACCCCTGCGTTGATGTCCCCAGAGTACTTAGCTCACAAGAAACATCCTCAGATAGTAAGGGGGTGTAATCGAGTGGGGCAATTAGCATCATCCCCAAACTGCAGCACCGTCCTAAGATCATCCTCAGTGATCTCTATGGCCTCCCCAAATATAGAACTCCTGATGCGATGAGGCTTTGAGGATCTATCAACTATTGCGCCTTCCCAGAAGGCCTGCTGAATAGAGCGATATGGTGTACACGGAGTTGATATGGCATGGAAGATCCTCGATCTCCTCAGAAACGTGATAATGCTAGAAAAGTCTGAAGCATTTCTGATCGGGAGCATATGTAGGATCAGTGTCAACTTCTCCCGACCCGCTAGGGCGTTCACCAATCGCCTGGAGCCCTCGTTCTGTGGCAACGACTTTACTGCCCACAGTCCGAGTCAGAGGCTCCTCATCTAAGTCCTCCTCCTCCTCATCAGGTATGAAATCCTGATCGAATCCAACAGTCTGTGCTCCATCATGGACAGATGCCGAAGATGCTATATCAGTAGTGGGGGCCCTTGGTTGAGTGGGCCCAGCATCTCCAGCATCACCGCTGTCATCGTCGTCAGAGTCATCCTCCGGGAGCTGTAGCAGCTCAACCTCTGAGTCACTGTCAACGTGACGCCATTTACGCCTTGCCGGCGCCACGTAACCCTCTTGGGCTAGATGCCCGAACAATCTCTTCACAGGGGGCTTAACCTGCTTCCCCCTGGAGACCTTCATACGACCCAGTGTAGTGTCATCCATCACCTCAAGGATCACTGCATCCTCCTTCTCTTTTAGCAAGGAAGGGAGCTTCTGGTCAATAATCATCTGCATGAATCGAGGGTTCATGCAGAAGCCCCCTTTCCCTTTTCCCTCAATGTTCTCCACCAGGTAGGTGAAGATCATCCTGGAGAAGCTGAACGGGTGGTTTAGCACCAATGCTGCATACGCGTTCTGGATTTGATCTGAGAGCTCGTCAAACCCTCCCTTCCGAGACGCTATACACTTCAACATGACATGTGCGAGGTACTTGAACTGGGGGCACAGGTTGCTCTTGTTGAGCACCCCTGCGTTGATGTCCCTAGAGTACTTAGCTCACAAGAAACATCCTCAGATAGTAAGGGGGTGTAATCGAGTGGGGCAATTAGCATCATCCCCAAACTGCAGCACCGTCCTAAGATAATCCTCAGTAATCTCTATGGCCTCCCCAAATATAGAACTCCTGATGCGATGAGGCTCTGAGGATCTATCAACTATTGCGCCTTCCCAGAAGGCCTGCTGAATAGAGCGATATGGTGTACACGGAGTTGATATGGCATGGAAGATCCTCGATCTCCTCAGAAACGTGATAATGCTAGAAAAGTCTGAAGCATTTCTGAATATCAAATCCAGATGAGCACAAATGTTATGCTTAGTGCTCATAGTCCACCGAATTGCCATCTGTTACACAATGAATATAAACGTTAGTATCCGTTGATGAATAATATCTTTAATCATTGGACTTAAAATTCTTTCTGTTATATCGTGCGAATGAGACTGTGCGACTGAGATCTAGTCGTGCGAATGAGCGGTGCGACTGAGATCTAGTCGTGCGAATGACCTCATAAGTACAACTTGAACATGCGACTGGGCTCATACATATGTAAACTCATTCGTGTATATCAGTCATGCAACTAAACTCATACACATGGTTCAGTCATGCGGTTTAGCCATTCGCACTACTCAGTCATGCGACTGAAGTTCATCAATTTGTCCATTCGCATTACAGACTGTTGTTCAATTCAAATTCAAGTTTTGACCAATTCTTATGATTAGACATCGTTTTGGTTCATTGGACTCGCAATCATTCTATTTACCACCTAATAACATTAATTTCAATATTTGCTTAGTTTGATTAGTTATTAGCCAAACAAGTCTTGGTTCTTGGTTTGGACCTAATTTGTCGATTTCGGAATCAAATTTAATGAAATACGAGTGGATTGCGCCGCATTGTACCGTATAATCAGTGGAAATCGTCAATACACAAGAATCAATGGTATAAAAGGCTCAAACAAAAATTGGCAGAGTAACGGCGTGTCGTGCGAATTAGGGCAAATTTGGGGGTGATGAATGACTGCGACCAACTACCCCACTATTTATACTAGGGTTCCTTTCAGTCGTGCGACTGAAGATCAGTTGTGCGACTGGCACAGTCGGTCACCTTCAGTCGTGCGACTAGAGGTCAGTCGTACGACTGTGTTATTCGGTCACCTTCATTTATGCGATTCTCACATTTTAGGTGTCCAATCATGTGAATTTAGTCGTACTGATGGTCCAATCACACGTATGTCTCATACGTGTGGGTTAATCGTACTGTTGACACATGTATGTCCTAGATCATGATATGATTGTAATAGATCTTGTTTGTCTGATTCTGAGGTAATGCTTGGAATGATTAATGAAATGATATTGTTTGTTTGTTATTTATAATGTTTAATATTTCATTAATGAGTCGACGTTGAATTGGTTAATTAGGTTTGTGGTTGTTTGAATTGTTACACATAATGTTATATTAATTAATACATTCAAACTTAACAAAATAAAATTCTCATGCGAATGGCCCATGCGAATGGACCATACGCATGAATAACTTCATACGAATGACTCAGTCGCACGACTGAACCAGGAGACTGGATCAGTCGTATGATTGTAACATAAGATTGGCTCAGTCGCACGACTGAACACTCAGTCGTGCGGATGAATCAACCGCATGGGTCAATCGCACGACTGAACCATACTAATGATTCAGTCGCACGAATGAACAATACTAACTTATAAATACAACCCAATTCATGGAAAAACTAGAGCATTCGTTAATTACAATTCCAGACGTACCCTAGCCGTCCAAAAGCCTCCCAATTCGTTTCTCCAAGTTCACAGAACACATTAGATCGATTCCCAAGCTTCTTCTAACGTTAGATTCAATTCTTGATTGATTCTTCGTGTGTTCTCACTGATTGGATCGCCAATCAAATAGGATTCCACACTATTTGATCTGGTTTACACGCTAATCACTAGGTATTTCATTCAAATACCAGGTCCTAACAAGTGGTATCAGAGCTTTGGCTCTTGATTACGTGTGATTCAATCAAGATTGAAAAAAAATTTGTGTTTTTGCATTAAAACACAATTTTTGGTGTCAAAAGTGATCTTGGACGTTCCCTGCTTATCAAAGTTTGGTTTCTACGGACTTAGGCGATTAGACCTTGCAAAAATTTGAATTTTTACGGCTGAAACACGTTTAAACTAGAAAATTTCGTAAAACAGCAGCTTCAGTCGCACGAGAGTCCATTCGCACGACTGGACTTCATTCGCATAGTCCAGACGCACGATTGGACCTAGTCGCATCTCCATTCGTATGATTGAACCAATCGCTTAGTTCAGCCGCACGATTGAACCAGTCGCAGAGTTCATACACACGACTAGACCATTCGCATCCTTCGGTCGCACCAGTGACAGTTTGTTTTATTAGACTTAAAGTTATTCGCCATGGAAGATCAAATGTCAGCCTTTACTGCTAGGAAGGACTCTAGGATACAGAACCTGCTGTTTCTTGAGAGTGAGGTGGGTAATCATAATAAACCACCAAAGCTCTTGACGTTAGATGAGTTTCCCCACTGGAAACAACGTTTTGAGATCTACCTCAATGGAGTGGATCCGAATCTGTGGGAAGCCATCAAGATTGGATATAGTACACCGGTGGGAGCTGATGGAGTTAAGCTAACGTTAGGAGGGATGACGGACGTGCAGAAAGTTAAATACAATGCAGAGAAAAGAGTTTATGCATTGATTACACAGTCTATTCCTAAAGACATATTCCACCAGTACTCAGAGAATAAGCAGTCCAAGAAACTTTGGGATGAGCTAGAAAAGAGGTATGACGGGAATGCTTCGTTGAAGGCAATCAAGGCTAAGGAGTTAAAGAAGGAATTCGATAACTTCTCATCGATGGGAAACGAGATTTTAGACGACGTTATAGATAGATTCTACCATCTGATGAGTGAACTGCATACACATGGGGTGGCTACTACCATGGAAGAGAAAGTTACTAACTTTGTAGACGGATTGCCTGAAAAGTGGGCTTCATTCGTGTCTAACCTGAGACAGAATGGAATGCTGGCAAAACTGGATATTAATGACTTCATTCTTAAGTTGCGAGAAGAGGCACTTAGGATGAAGTACAGAGCTTAGAAGTCTTCGTACAATCAAAATCCAGCTTTGTACAACGCCACGCCTCAAGCTAAGACATCTGGAGCACCTCTCCAGACTGCATTTGTGTCTAGCTCATCGGGTCCTTCACATGCGTCTCCTTCAGGATCAGACATGTCGGGACCTTCTTGTACCCACTATATTGGATCCGAAGCAAGTGCTACTAACTGAAGACCGAGAATCTCGGTAATGTGACTGTGGAAGTAGCTCGAGAACACATGGATCTTTTGGCTGTAATGGTTCATTCTTATGATGAACTTGTTGCTGGGAAGATTGGAAACTGCCATCTGGCAGACGAGGACTACGAGCAGGTGGACGAAATGGAGCTTGAGAAGATGGACATAATGTGGGCCTTAGCTAGTGCTGTCCGGATGGCGAAGAAGTTTGTAAAACAAACCGGACAGAACTTGGTAGCTACTAAGGATACCACATTTGGCTTTGACAAGAGCAAAGTGACCTGCTTCAACTGTGGAGAGAAGGGGAACTTCAAAAGAGAATGTGTCAAGCCTAAGAAGACAGGTAACGGGAACCCGTTCTCGTCCTTCACTCGTCAAGACAAGCAAGCTACCAGTTCTACTTCATCAAGCAAGGATCCAAAAGCCTTGACTGCTCATGATGATGAAGGACATGATTGGAGCTTTAGGTTTGTCTCACCAGGGGAATCAAACATTGCAAGTGTAGAAGATATTGACAATGATTCCGCTAGTGAAGGAGATCTAGCAGTTGAGATAGCGATGTCACATAGTGAAGAAGCAACTGCAACCGAGGTCAGTTACAAGCCTAAAGAGGAGACTACCACATCAGAGACAGAAAAGACAGAATCACCAGAACCAGAGACATCTGATGCTGCGTTGATGGCTAACTCTTCTGAATCAACACAGGGTGTTCGATACAGTGCTGAAACTAACACGTGGATTGTAGACAGTGGGGCATCCAGGCACATGACAGGAAACAGGGCCCTTTCATTAAACGTCAAGCAAATAAAAGGAGGGCATGTTTCGTTTGCTGGAAACAAGGGAGGCTATATCACAGCCCAGGGAGAAGTGGGGAATCAGAAAGTTAAGTTTGATAAGGTGAACTACGTTCAACAACTACAAAATAACTTACTTTCTGTTTCCCAAATATGTGATAAGGGATTTAAAGTCATCTTCGACAACAAGAAGTGTTATGTGCTAAAGAAAGACTACGTGATCCCAGAGGACCAAGTTCTAATGACTGCTTCAAGATATAAAGACCTTTATGTTTTGGATCTGTCAACAGCTTCTACAACGAATTATGAGGTTCAGTGTTTTCTATCTAAAGCTACTGAGAAGGATTCCATCTCCTGGCATAGGATAATGGGACACATTAGTCAAAGGAAGATGAATCACTTGATTCAGAAGGATCTGGGGAGAGGAGTTAATGTCAAGAACTTCCAGCTTCCTGACTTTTGTGTAGCTTGCAAGAAAGGCAAACAGACGAAGAAGTCTCATACGGAAAAGAAAGTTCATTCAATAGAACTTCCTCTTGAACTTCTTCACATGGATCTGTTTGGTCCAGTCAGTACAAAGAGCATTGCAGGCGACTTGTACTATTTTGTGGTCACTAATGACTACTCAAGGTTCACTTGGGTAATGTTTCTGAAATCCAAATCAGAAACATTTGAGTCATTCAAGGAGTTGGTAACCACACTTGAATCTCTCTACAAGCTGAAGGTTAGACAAGTATGCTCAGACAACGGAACAGAATTCAAGAACCAGTGGATGGAGGCATACTACAAGGAAAACGGAATTGTGCATCAATTCACTTCTGCCTACACGCCTCAGATGAATGGCGTTGCTGAGAGAAAGAACAGAAGCTTGATAGAGACAGCACGGACTATGCTGGCAGACTCAAACTGCCTATCCAATTCTGGAATGAGGCAGTGGCGAATGCATGTTATACACTGAATCGAGTCCTGGTAGTCAAGCGCCACAGAAAGACATGTTACGAGCTACTACAAAGACGCAAACCGAATTTGGAGTATCTCGAACCATTTAGCGCACCGTGCACACTTCTGAAGAAGACACAAGAAGGTAAATTCAGCGAGAAGGGATATGAAGGAATCTTTCTAGGATACAACATACCGAACAAGCGAGTTTACAACAACTCAACGGGTCTAGTAGAAGTGTGGTGTGATGTTGACGTTCAGAGATATACCACACCACCTACTGGCAAAGGACCCACCTACTTTTTCGACTATGATGGATTCTTCAAGTCCTTCAACATCCCTCTCTCTCCCTCGGATGACAAGTTAGCTACTAGAATAATGTATGATATCTTAAATACACTATCTAGCTCACAGGGTGAATCATCTATTCAGTCAGGGGAAGTAGTCGATGACAGTGACTCCTCCTCTGGAGATGAAGCTGAAGAAGATGACCAGAACAGTCAGGAGGAATAGGTTCCAGTTCCTGAAAGTCCACAAGCATCTACAAGTGATGCACCTTCGACTACGGAACCTCAAACTCCAACTACCTCAAATGCAGAACCAAATGTTCATAATCTTGGCTCTGAGGTAGCTGTTCCCACTACTCTAGGATCACGATTAAACGTCTATCATCCCCTAGAAAATGTCATTGTGGATGTCAGATCATGAGTACAAATCCGAAATCAGCTTTATTCAGCTGACTACGCCTCGGTTATGGAGAAGGGTTACATTCATGATGGTGCTTATCGATGTTTTGTCTCGCAGTTTGAGCCAAAATATATAAGTGATGCACTAAATAATGAGTCGTGGGTGAGTGCCATGCAAGAAGAAATTCTTCAGTTCAAGAAGTTAGGTGTATGGACTCTGGTTGATAGACCTAAAGATGCTAAAGTCATTGGCACCAAATGGGTCTTGAAATGCAAGAAGGATGACCAAGGGGTCGTTATCAGGAACAAAGCTCGATTGGTGGTTCAGGGTTTTCACCAAGTCGAGGGAATTGACTACAATGAGGTGTTTGCACCCGTGGCAAGGATGGAAGCCATTCGTATCTTCCTTGCCTATGCATCATACCTGAAGATTAAAGTCTATCAATTAGATGTGAAGAGTGCATTCCTTCATGGGGAAATCAGAGAAACAGTTTATGTCAGTCAACCCGAGGGATTTGAAGATCCTTATCATCGGGATAGAGTCTACAAGCTCGACAAGGCTTTATACGGGCTTCATCAAGCTCCAAGAGCTTGGTATGAGAAACTCTCGACTCATCTTGTGAAACACGGCTTTCGCAGGGGAGTCATTGACTACACGATGTTCATTTAAGAAAAAGATGGCGACCTACTGCTCGTACAGATCTATGTTGATGACATAATCTTTGGTTCAAAGAACGAAGAGTTATGCAAAGAGTTTGAAGCAGTTATGAAGAAAGAGTTTGAGATGAGTGCTATGGGGGAGATGAAGTTCTTTCTCGGGTTACAGGTGGATCAGACACCAAATGGGATCTTTCTACATCAGACCAAGTATGTAGGAGACATTCTCAGTCGTTTTGACATGGAGAATGCATCTGCTGCTGGGACTCCACTTGCTACGAATCACGACATAGCACCTGATGAAAATGGAGAGCTTGTAGATGCACGATGTACCGAGGAATGATTGGATCCCTCATGTATCTTACTGCCTCAAGACCTGATATCATGTATGCTACATGTTTATGTTCTAGATATCAGGCTAAGCCTAAGGTCAACCATCTGATGGGGTCAAAAGGATTTTTCGTTATCTGAAGGGTACACCCACACTTGGGTTTTGGTATCCTCATGATGATGACTTTGAGCTCACGGCGTATAGTGACTCGGATTACGGAGGCTGCAAGATGAACTACAAGTCTACATCCGCAGGGTGTCAATTCTTTGGGAGAGGACTAGTTACTTGGTAGTGTAAGAAGCAGACATTGGTTGCATTGTCAACCTGTGAAGCCGAATATGTTGATGCTGCAAGTTGCTATTCACAAATCATCTGGATTCAACAGCAAATGCGGGATTACGGTTTAAAGTTCTCATCTACTCCTATTTGTGTTGATAACTCTGCTGCAATTGCAGTAACTAAAATCCGGTCCAACATCCTAAGACCAAACATATCGGCATTAAATACCATTTCATAAGAGACTGTTTTGAAAAAAACTTAATTGATATGGTAAAAATTAATATTGATTTTCAACGCGCTGACCTCTATACTAAAGCCTTTGATAAACCACGTTTTCAATATTTGCTAGAGGTCAACGATGTTAAAAAGAAAGGTGTGGTTATTCCTGATGATGATAATGTGTAGTCTGATGTAGTTTAATTAAATTTTTTTTTTTATTTTTTATTTTATTTGTTTTTATTTTAGTCTGTTTAATTTAAACTCATGTTATTTTGTTGTTTATTAAAATCCTAAAATAATTAACCAGTTATGATTTTAGTATTTTAAAGGGAGAATTTGTCAGCAAGTAAATTTAAAAAAAAACGAGGGAGAAGGAGTGGATAGCTAATATAGGTAGACCGTAACTGTGATACCGATTCAAACCTTTGGAAAATGATAGTATACAGGAACAAATCAAGAGGGACTATAAAATTTAAATTTAGAAAAGATGCAAAGATTGAAAGTATAAGTCTGTGTAGTCTAAGCAATATAAAAGGGAAGATGATAGAAAAACTGATAACTCCTAAGGCAACACAACGAGAGAGTAGACCAAGAGGTTGCTAGACCACAAATGATATGTCGGTAGATTCAACACAATAGATGATTAGACTTGACTAGTGATTTCAAGATCAAACTAAGTTGTTCAACTGACTGTGGGCTTCCATCTTATCACTAGTTAACACAGTCAACAATATTCAATTAAGGGGAAATGAGCATGTAAACGCCATAAATGTGTGCGGATGACCATAAATAGAGCAAAGCAAGAAAAATGAAAGACAAATGCTATAAAGCTAATGACTTATGTTGTTGTGCATTTTGTGCAAAATAATATTAAGCTGCTCTAACAAGAAGATAGTTGTGTGCCTCTCTGCTGTGCGATGGCACTGACCTTAGGATAAGCATAACCTAGATATTCTAGAATTCATTGTTGTTTGCCGCCTCTTTGCTGTGCGATGGCACTGACCGGAGGACTGGCTTCTCTTTGAAAGCTCTAAGAATAGTCTCTCCTTGTAATAATACCTGTAGACCGCTCAAAAGCTCCTGAGGAATGTGATTACCATATAAGTGTGGGATCCACAAATGTTAGTTGAATAATTAAACCTAAAACAATCACCAGTTTGTGTCAAAAGTCTGTGTATGGATTAAGTGACAAACATATGACAATCATTGTGGCTGCAATTCTTGAAAGTTCAAATCAATGTGGTAATCTAAGAGTTCCAGTATGATTTCCTAAAGTTGCTAACGACTCTGGATGAACACCAATAATCGAGCATCAAAAGATTTTGATAACAAGTCCAAAATGATTTGACTTGCCTGTATGATTCCAAATTGAATTGGTCCAGGTATGGTCAATCTAAGTTGAAGTTGTCTATTCCGGAACCAAATCCAGTAGATTTCCATCTTAGGATTATCTCTCACAAAAAGCCAAAAACAATTCTTATTTTTATTCTTTAGTTTAATTTTCTAATTTAGTTAGTCGTTTTAGTTTGTTTGTTTGTCGGACACATCAGGAAAATCAGTAAGGGATCAACTCACTAAAAGGGTCATGTCTGAGATGACCACATGTGTTTTAAAAGTTTAAAACAGTCACGTGGAGGTGATCAAAAAGTTTTCAAGTCAAAGCGATCATGTCTGAGATGATCAAGTGCTCATACGTAATTTCTACAATTAAAGGGGTTTTAAATGTTAAATATTCAAATTGGCAGAAAATTTAATAGTATGACCCATTCGCACGAATGGAACATACGTATGGACCAATCATACGAATGGAAGCCATTTGTACAAATGGACCATCCAACCGAATGGCCCATACGATTGGCCCAGTCGGACGCTTAAGGGGGACGAGTGAGTCAGTCGCACGACTGAGATCCAGTCGGACAACTGAAGAAGGACGACTGAACCAATCGCACGACTGAGTCCCACTCGCACGACTGAAAGGTGCGTATGAGCTCAGTCGCACGATTGAATCTAGGGTTAGTATAATAGAGGGGGAATCGGTCGCAGAGACTCACCACCCTCAAATTAACCCTGAATCGCACGACTTAACGCCACTCTGCAAATTTCATTTGATCTCTAAATCCCCCCGTTTCTTGATTACTGACCATATACATCGACTCTACAGGTAATTTACGGTAAAGAAGCACTCCCATAACTTTCAATTTGATGCCAATCGGTACATTCGGACTCGTAAAGAACCGAGATTTAAGTGACTAAATAACCTAACTAAATGACTCAAACAAAAGAAATTAAATATGTTAGGTGTTATAAGAATGTATTGCGAGTCAAATGAACCAGATAACGATGTCTGAAACTCAGAAGTGGTGAAAAAGTGATTTGAATTGAACAGTCAGTTCATGTGAATGGACAGATTGATGTGAACTTCAGTCGCACGACTGAAGGGTGCGAACTGCTTAACACACGTCAACCATGCGTATGAAGTTCATCGCACGACTGGTGTAACCGCATGAGGTTATATACGTATGAGCCCATCGCAACACTCAGTGGTACGCATGGGATCAGTCGCACGACTGAACCCCATTCGCACTATTCAATCGCACGACTGATCTCATCGCACAACTTCAAATCGCATGACAGAAAGATTTTCTTCAAGTTTAAGTGTTTCATGACTTTCTTAGCCAATGGTACTAACGTTTACTATCTTTGGGTAACAGATGGCGAGTCGATGGACTATGAGCACGAAGCACAATATATGTGCTCATCTGGATTTGACATCCAGAAACGTGCTGATTTCTCTGGCATCATCATATTTCTACTGAGATCGAGGATTGCACATGCAATATCTACTCCTTGTACTCCGTATCGATCCATTCAGCAGGCCTTCTGGGAAGGCGCTACTGTTGATAGATCATCTGAGCCTCATTGCATCAGAAGTACCATCTTTGGAGAGGCTATTACTATCTCAACGGAGGATCTAAAGATCGTATTACAGTTGGGGGATGACACTGATTGTCCGACTCGATTACACCCCCTCACAGTCAAAGGATGCTTTCTTAGAGCCAAGTACTCTGGGGACATCAATGCTGGGTACTCAACAAGAGTAACCTCTATCCCCAGTTTAAGTATCTTGCGCACGTGCTGCTTAAGTGCATAGCTTCCAGGAAGGGAGGTTTTGATGAGCTATCCAACTAGATACAGAACGAGTATGTTGCGTTGGTGCTGAACCACCCGTTCAGCTTCTCCAAGATGATTTTCACCTACCTGGTGGAGAACATCGATGGGAAAGGGAAGGAGGGCTTCTGTATGTACCCGAGGTTTATGCAGATGATCATAGATCAGAAGCTTCCCTCCCTGCCGAAGGAGAAGGAGGATGTGGTAGTCCTCGAGGTGATGGATGACACTACCTTGGGGAGGATGAAGGTGTACAGGGGGAATCAAGTGAAACCCCCTATCAGGAGGTTTTTGGGCATCTGGCCCAGGAGGACTATGTGTGCCAGCCAAGAGAAAGTGATGCCACGATGATAGTAACTTTGATGTGGAGCAGATGCTCTACCCACTCATGACTCGATGATGATGACAGTGGGGATGCTGGAGACGGTATGCCTATTCCACCTAGAGGCACTGTGTCTGATGTTGTACCTCCAGTGTCCGCCCCAGCTGGAGATGTAGCCGAGTCAGTTGGATTCCATCAGGATTTTGTTCATGGTGCGGAGGAGGAGTCGGATGAGGAGCCCCTAACGCGAACTATGGGAAGCAAAGTTGTTCCACAGAACATGGCTAAGGGTGGTTGGTGAACACCCGAGAGACTCCAAAGAGACTGATACTGACCCAAGCTATGCACGGGGTTCAGCAGGCAGGGTAATAGGGGGAGCATCCACCTCAACGGGGACGAGGAGGAAGAGGATGGCTAAGCCCCATGGTCAGAAGAAGAAGAAGCGTCAGGTGACCTTCGTTATCACCATAGCCTCTACTTCTACCACCACCACTATCATTTCCACAGCCACACCATCCACCACCACAGCCACCACAGCCACCACATCCACCACAGCTACCACAGCCACCACCATACCTCCCACCACAGTCCAGATTCCATCCACCACCATATCCTTTACTCCCACATCACCTCCACCATTTCACAGACCTATCTTCACTACAGCCACCACCACCACCACTTCACACCAAGCAGACCCTCAGCCCATCCTCACATACTTATGGATCACCTCTACCTCCAATCGGGGTAGAGGAACAGTTGTCTGCGCTCAACAGATGGTGATGCGCTTACTGGCTGCAGATGAGGAGAAGGCAGCCTAGATCCGCCCACTTACTGACCTGACTGCTGCACAATCTCACCAGATTGCAGAGCAGGATCGAGTTATAGAGGAGCAGGCCCAACAGATGGCTGCTCAAAGCACTGAGATAGCCCAACTCCAAGCACATAGTGTCACATCAAGCAAGAAGATAGAGGAGTTGGAGAAGGCAAAGAAGACTATCATGTTAAAGCTGAAAGGATCTAAGGAGGAGCCCTTGAAGATCAAGGAAGGGGACGGAGATGATGATGATGAAGATGATGATGAGGATGATGAGGGTGATACAGAGGAGAATGAGGAACCGAAGGAGATAGGACAGAGGAGAAGGACGATGATGATGAAGCAGAAGGAGGGGATGCAGTTGCATCAGCCTCTGCTTCAGGTCAAGAGAAAAGGTCAAAGAACAGACAAGACCAACCAGCTTCTACTTCTACTCCTCCAAGTAACGAGACGATGATACATGATAAAAGTAAAGACTAGATGGTTATGTATTTATTTACTTTTGTATTTGAATCCTGTATTGAAAACTATGTATTGAATGTGTATATTAAGTAATGCATTTTTGTTTGATTAATTACTAATGATTTATGTGTTGAATGTTTAAATCAAACAGATCCAAATTACAAAGAGATGAGTTTGATGTTGCTCCCCTTCAGCAGGTCAAGACTCAGCTAACAATGATTCTTGATCTGCAAGGGATTGTTAGGAGGTCAGTGAATTATACCCCTGAAGAAGGGGAAATGATTCATGACCTATCAAACGAGCAACTCGCAGAGATTTTCAAGCTAAATCCAGATGAGATAGTGACGATGCTCCGACATGCGATTCGACTAGTGATGAAGAGCTCAACGATGTTGATGAAGTCGAGATCGAAGAGTCACTGCTGAGGATTACCCTTGTACGCTGACAATGAGGGTAATGTGGTCCCCAATCTGGGTAAATCCCTTGTCAATGATACTTTTGAGGTGTTGAACAAGATGGGGCAAGAAACAGAGAAAGCAGTAGGAACAGCCCAAGCCTCAAATGATGATGTGGACATTTGAAAGGCTGAGTGGGCTGCATGTTTTGAAGAAGTTAGAGCCCAACGTGTTGCACCAAAGAAGGATGCCTACACCAAACTCTACAGAGTCAAGAAACATCACAAGGTGTCAGGAAGGATCATAGCATGGGCATATTTAGGATCTTAATGCTTATACGGTTAAGAGAGAACAGGGCATAGAGTACTTCAGATTCTCACATGATCTGAAGACTCTACCAGGTTTTGAGCTCAACCAGCTGGCTAAGCTAAAGCTTTTGTATGCTGAACCGATGAAGATGTCAGGCTGGTTCGAGGCTGCCCTAAAGAAGGAGTACCACACCAGATGGGTTAACTTCAGACCCCAACAGCCTACTAGGTATATCAAAGGTCTGAGGTTGATGCCATTACTGGCAAGCCCAAGATAGTGTTGAAGTGGAATCCTCCGCGCACAATGTCAAGAATCCCACTCAGGGAAATGCCACAGGACTTCACTCCACATTTTAAGTGGTGGTACTACGATTGGAGAACAACTGAAGCGGTCATAGTCCTAAGCAAAGAGGGACAATGGATACGATCAAGGTATTCGACCTGATGTGGCTTACTAACTTGTCGGATAATGATGTCTATACGCTATACAAGTGGCCACTGTTCTATGATACGCAAGATATTGTACAAGCCCTCCATTCCAGAACGTTATACGACTCTGCTTCGCGTTTGAGATTCACACGGGAGTCACAAAGAGGAGTACAAGAAATACAAGGAGGTGTATGCAGAAAACAAGAGATTAGAGAGATCTAGGTCCAAGGGGGAGTTTGTTGATACATGTATGTCCCTAGATCATGATATGAATGTAATAGATCTTGTTTGTCTGATTCTGAGGTAATGCTTGGAATGATTAATGAAATGATATTGTTTGTTTGTTATTTATAATGTTTAATATTTCATTAATGAGTCGACGTTGAATTGGTTAATTAGTTTGTGGTTGTTTGAATTGTTACACATAATGTTATATTAATTAATAAATTCAAACTTAACAAAATGAAGTTCTTATGCGAATGGCCCATGCGAATGGACCATACGCATGAATAACTTCATACGAATGACTCAGTCGCACGACTGAACCAGGAGAACTGGATCAGTCGTATGATTGTAACATAAGATTGGCTCAGTCGCACGACTGAACACTCAGTCGTGCGGATGAATCAACCGCATGGTTCAATCGCACCACTGAACCATACTAATGATTCAGTCGCACGAATGAACAATACTAACTTATAATACAACCCAATTCGTGGAAAAACTAGAGCATTCGTTAATTACAATTCCAGACGTATCCCTAGCCGTCCAGAAGCCTCCTAATTCGTTTCTCCAAGTTCACAGAACACATTAGATCGATCCCTCGACTCTAACGTTAGATTCAATTCTTGATTGATTCTTCGTGTGTTCTCACTGATTGGATCGCCAATCAAATACAATTCTGCACTATTTGATCTGGTTTACACGCTAATCACTAGGTATTTCGTTCAAATACCAGTCCTAACACGTACGATTGGGCACATTCGTATCCTTCAATCGTACGACCGGTCCATGCTCATGGTCCAGTCGTGCGAATGATCATACTCATGGTTTTTGACTTGAAGACCATTTTACATTTTACACCCCTTTTACTTATGAATAAACGTTATGAGCATTTCATCATCTCAGACATGATCATTTTACCTTGAAAAACCTTTGATCACCTTAGACGTGATCCTTTTAAAACATTATGTCACCTTAGACGTGACCCATTTTTGTTTGAAAGCACTTGTGGTCACCCCAAATGTGACCTTTTAGATGATAAGGTTCCTTATCAACTTCCATGATATAGTCCGATACTAAACAAACTGGAATTGACAACCTTTCTACAGAAATAACAGAGAATTACTGAAACTCAAACTAAGACGTGTTTTTGTGTTTTTGTGAGGGTTAACTCCTAAGAAGTAGTTCTAAGTAATAATTTTTCTGAGAGGGCAGCCTCAATCATTTAAATCATATATGGACCAATTCAATTTGGAATCATACAGGATACTTAAATCATTCCGGACACGTTATTTAAAAACTTTGATGCTCTATTCTTGTTTTTCATCTGGAGTCATTTAGAAAATTTGGAATCATACTAGTACTCTTAGGTCCCCACACTGATTTGAACTTTCAAAAATTGTAGCCACAATGATTGTCAATATACTTGTCCTCTTAAATCCATACACAGACTTTTAACTCAGATTGGTGATAGTTTAAGGTTTGTTTATTTCAACAAGCATTTGTGGATCCCACACTTATATGGTAATCACATTCCTCAGGAGATTTTTGATCGGTCTCAGCATAGTATTCAATAAGAAACTATTCTTAAAACTTTCAAAGAGAAGCCAAACCTCAGGTCAGTGCACCGCACAGCAGAGAGGCGGCAAACAACTATGAGTTCTAAAATATATAGATTATGCTTATCCTCAAGTCAGTGTCACCGCATAGCAGAGAAGCACATAACCTATCTTCTTGTTTGAGCATTTTCATTCTTTTTGCACAGATCTCACCAACAACCTAGGTTATCAGTTTGATTGTATTTGCATTTTGTATGTGCTTTTGCTCATGCTTTGGTCTTACGCACACATTTGTGGCGTTTATTTTCCTCGTCACCCCTTATTGGAATCTTGTTGATTGTGTTAACTAGGGATAAGGTGTTACCCACAGCTAGTCAAACATTTTAGTTTAATCTTGAGATCACCAAAAAGGTCTAGTCATCTATTGTGTTGAATCCACCGACATATCATCTGTAGTCTAGCAACCTCTAGGTCAACTTTCTTTGTGTTACCTTAGTAGTAGCTAGCTTATCTATCATATTTCCTTTTATTTTGCTCAGACTACACAGACTAATACTTGAGCTTTGCATCTTTTTCAATTTTGATTTTTAAAGTTCCAAATGGTTTGTTCCTGTGTATTATCATATTCCAAAGATTGAATCAGTATCACACATATGATCTTATTTTTATCAGCTTGCCTCTCCTTCTCCCTGTTTTTTTGTATATTACTGCCTAAACCTATTTACCTGTGGACCAAAAGAACCAATGAGACGGATCAGAAAAACCTTTAAGTCCCACAGACGTCACAACAACTACTGAAGACCACAACAGTTGAAGACAACAGCTGATTACAAAGTCTGAAGACAAGTGCTGAAGACAAAGTCTGAAGACAAGTGCTGAAGACAAAGTCTGAAGACAAGTGCTGAAGACAAAGTCTGAAGACAAGTGTTGAAGACAAAGTCTGAAGACAAGTGTGAAGACAAAGTCTGAAGACAGTGCTGAAGACAAAGTCTGAAGACAAGTGCTAAAGACAAAGTCTAAAGACAAGTGCTGAAGACAAAGTCTGAAGACACAAGTGCTGAAGACAAAGTCTGAAGACAAGTGCTGAAGACAAAGTCTGAAGACAAGTGCTGAAGACAAAGTCTGAAGACAAGTGCTGAAGACAAAGTCTGAAGACACAAGTGCTGAAGACCAAAGTATCAGACGTTGTCACAACAGCTGAAGAGGTCTTCTTCAGTAGTTGTGACGGTTTACCTTTCAGTAGTTTTATGTTTCATCTTTTCAGTAGTTTGACACAACAGCTGAAGAATACTTCTTCAGTTGTTGTGCTCGTCAGTTGTTTTATATTTATCAGTAGTTTTGTAAAACGACTGAAGAGCTTGTTCTTCAGTCGTTGTAGTTTCAGTAGTTTCTTCTTTTGTACTTAACACTCTGATATGTTCTCAATAGTTGTGAACATTTCAGTAGTTTGTTAAGAGTTAGTTATTTTTGTATTAGATCTGCCAGTTGTCACTTTCCCGTGATAACAGCAGCGATTGCACTCTATATAAGGATGTCAACCTATTGTAAATTGAATGATTTGATCAGAAATATTCCATATCTATAAACATTCCTTGAATAAGAAATATATTCTCTCACTATAACCGTATGTGCTCTTAATGCATACAAGTATCGATTCTTGCTACAATTTGTCTAATTCCTGTTCTTATTCCGCTGTCTTGAACTCTAATACATCAAACTTGTGATCGCTGATCCTGACAAATGGTATCAGAGCAGGTTAATCATTGATCGATCTAATAATTGATCATTGAAACTGCTATTCAAGATCTAAGTTTGATTGAGTTAGCTTTTGTTTTTGCAAGAAACGGTTAAGAGATTGAATTTTCTGTATCTCTGGTCATTCATCCTGAGATCTTTTCTTGGTTTTCATTGAGTTTGTTGTGGTCTGTGTAAAACTTTTAAAAGCTTGAATTAAATTTTTTTGAACTGAAAATGACTACTCTCCAATGATCCTCACAATACTGGTTCCTCAACCAAGCCACCAATGCTGGTTAGGAATGAGTATAACATATGGCAACGACGAACGCTCCATCACCTGTCTGTTAACAGCGCAGGTTGTTGGACATCATGGTACATGGTCCACACAAGCCTATGGTGAATAACCCGGAAACCAATCAAATGGTTCCGAAGAGGAGGGAGCAATACTCAGATGAGGATAAGAAGTTGCTTGAAATTGATGCAAAAGCCCATGGAATTCTGGCCATGGCACTGCCCAATGAAATATATTCTGGCTAATGCATCATGAAACTGCCCATGACCTCTGGAATGCCTTGAAAGAAAAATTTGGAGGAACAGATGAGGTTTTGGCAAATAATAGAGAAATCCTTGCCCAACAATATGAGACATCTCTCATAGAAAGGGTGAGACACTGACTCAACAATTTGAGCGTTCTCTTGTTGATCTCTGAATTAAAAATGGTCAAACTTGAGTACACAATATTCAGATGATAACAGATTTCTCAGATCACTGCCTGAGAGATGGGACACATATACTATTGTCCTACGCTCCGGTGCAAGTTTGGACAAACTATCTCTCACCCAACTCCATGGGAAACTGCTCACATTTGAGAGAGAGATAGAACAAGAGAAAGCTGTCTTCATCTGGAAAGTTCACTGAAGACTTTGTACCAGGCAACACTGCCTTGGTTGGTCATGAGTCAGAATATGCTTCATCTGAATGCCAGTATGATGAGCATATTAATTTCTCTTCAAACACTTCTAATTCTGCATTTGTGAGTGTTGATGGTCAGTTTACTGTGTGTAATAATGACAATTTATGCTTCATTATGGATGATCTCAAGGGGATTGCTGATGACGACTTAGAAGAGATGGATATTTTGAGCCAAATGGCCTCGATAAATATCAGATCTCAGAAGTTCTACAAAAGAACTGGAAGAAAATTCCCAGGACTCTCTGGCAAAACCAAAGTTGGTTTTGACAAGAGCAAGTTGAGGTGTCACAAATGCCAAAGGCTTGGACACTTTGCAAGAGAGTGTAGATCAACTGGATCTAACTCCACTGCACCCTTTATGACTTTTCCTGGCAATAGTCAACAACACAGAGGGCAACATCCTGTCACTTCTAGTCATCATCCTCAACAACAATCTCCTGCATATTTTGTTCCTCAGGGACAAATGCCATATCCTTACCCTTGTTATTACATGCCAGTCAAATCAAGTTCAAGTTCCTATGGCACCACAACCTCATGCACTACCAGAACCTCAGCCATCCCAATCTCAACAACAAACTCAACCTCAACAACACAGCTTCTTCACCCCAGGAGTTGTTGACTAGAGCAGTTTACAGATGACATGTCTGGTCATGAACAACTGTTCTCAGGTGCTGGTCAACATGGTGGTGATAGTCCTTTTGGGAATCTAGCTCTTATGGCTTTGGAGTCTGCTAATACTTCATTTTCTAATGCTTCTACACCTCAGGTATCACAGGTATCCTCTGAGGCAAAAGCCAAATTATGTTCTGAAACATGCATAGCAGCATTTGCTTCCATTAGAGAAGCAAATGTAGCTTTAATTAATAAGAACATTGAGCTAGAACAAATTTTTTCCAAAAGAAAAGCTGAGTTTGAGTCTGTGCTTAAAGATAAAAATGATGAGATTTATAAACTGATATGCCAAATAATTGATGATAAGGCTAGAGAAGAGGTACTTCTAGAGAAGTACAAAGATCTCAAAGAAACCCTTGCAGTTACCCAGGTAGAGTGTGATAGATGGGTACAATCATGCAAAGGTTTTGAAATGCTTCTTAGTAAGCAATCTGCTTCCAATGTGAAGTTTGGCATTGGTTACAATCACACTGCTCCACCTATAGATTTTACTCCAAGAGCAGAGGTAGAATCTGATGGTGAGAGTAATAACCAATCCATCTCATCGTGTGATCTACTTTCTGATACAGCACAATCAGAAGTAGCAGTCAGCATCAAGCCCTCTCTGAACCTATCAGCTGATGTTGATGGTTCCACTGCTGACACTCACATGATCAATGAGTTGATCAACTCAGGAGTAAATTCTGAAAGTCCTGAAAGGACTAGAGAGCAGGATTTAACACCTGAAGTTCAAACTCCAACTACTGTTAGTACTGAAAAGAAGATACTATCAGTAGAAAAAGTTTGAAGGCTACTAAAGAGGAGTCAAGAAAGCAAACAATGCTTCCAAAGCACTGAAGAGCAAGTCTCCAGTTGCTTCACCCTCTTTAGTTGATGATCAACCTAAGATGAAGAAGAAACCATGTGATGTATGTGGTTGTTCAATCATCTTACAGATGATTGTTGGTACAAAAGAGGTTCCAAACTCAAACAAAAAGAAGAAATTAAAGAGAAAATGGTAAAAATGAAAACTGAGTTTGAGACCACATTTGTATCAGCAACATCAATCCTGTAACCCTTAAGTCGTCAAAGAAATCCAAAAAGGAAGGGGTTAAACAGGTGACAGCTGAGAGTGCTCAGAAGAAGAAGGTGCAACATAGGAACTTATCAAAATCCACTGGCAATGTGTCTGATGAGCTAAAAGCTTTATCACAAAATCGGACACAGCTGGTTATGATGGTTCAACATCTGTTGGGTAGAGTTACCAACTAGATGCTCCTATGTTGAAACCACAGAAAAGGAGATCCAAGCCAAAGGATTCCTCTTCTTCACCATCTTCTTCCTCTCAGGTTGTTGTTCCAAATAAACCTGTTAGTTTACCATCTATTGATGAGACCAGGCCCAAAACCAAAAAGGTTTGGGTCTCCAAAACTAACTGATTGTTTATTATTGCAGGGTTCTTCAACATGCCAAAGTAGCATCTGGTATGTAGATAGTGGGGGATCTCTGCACATGACTGGGAACAGCTCTCTCCTTCATGACTACTCTCAAGGAAAGAAGGGATTTGTTTCTTTTGGCAATGACGCTAGGGGTTACGTCATTGGAAATGGCTTTGTCTCCAATGGAGAAATCAAGTTTGATGATGTTAATCATGTGGAAAATCTCAAGTACAATCTCTTGAGTGTCAGTCAAATGTGTGATAAAGGCCATGTTGCTCTTTTCACCAGTCAGAACTGTAGGATTCTGTCATCCAAAGTTCTGCATTTGATTGATAAGGTGTTGGATGATCACACTCTCCTGAAAGCCAACAGGACAGGAAGAGTGTATGCCTTAGATCTTTCCAAGAAAATAGATCTAAGAGGCAATCCTTGCCTATTTTCCAAAGCCTCTTCTCAAGAATCTAAACTGTGGCACAGAAGGCTTGGTCATGTAATCTTAAAAACATGAATCAGCTTACCCATAATAGTTTAGTCAGAGGCTTACCAATAAAGGAGTTCCACTGTGATGAAACCTGCACTGCTTGTTTAAAAGGAAAACAGCACAAAGTCTCATTCCCTCCTATTGAAGTGCCTAAGTCCACTGCCTGCTTGCAATTACTGCATATGGATCTATTTGGTCCTGTGAGAGTAATGAGCATGGCAAAGAAGAAATACTGTCTGGTAATTGTGGATGATTACTCCAGATTTGTATGGACTTTCTTTCTACATTCAAAGGATGAGGTTGCTCAGAAGATTATTCACTTTGTGTTGTATATTGAGAAGCAGTATTCCCTTCCAGTCAAGTGTATTAGGAGTGACAATGGAACTGAATTCAGAAATCATACACTTGATGACTTCTATCTTTCAAAGGGAATCAAAAGGCAGTTTAGCATTCCAAGGACTCCAGAACAAAATGGAGTAGTGGAGAGAAAGAACATGACCCTCATTGAAGCTGCAAGGTCCATGCTGGCTGACTCTGGTTTGCCACTGACCTTTTGGGCTGAAGCTGTCAACACAGCTTGCTATGTGCAGAATAGAGTTTTAGTAAATCAAAGGTTGATGAAGACTCCATATGAAGTTCTCCATCATTTGCTCCTCTGATTTCATTTTTCAAAGCATTTGGGTGTCCCTGTTTTATTCTCAACACAAAGGATCAACTCCATAAATTTGATCCTAAGGTGGATGCAGGGTATTTTGTTGGTTATTCATCTACTTGCAAGGCATACAGAGTCTTCAACTGCAGAACAAAGATGGTTGAAGAAACTCTACATGTTAAGTTCAATGAATCTCCAAAGGACAAGATTCCACAAAGCCCTGTGGAGTTATTTGATTTGGACATACTGCAATATGTTCCTTATCAAACTCCTGTTGTTGCTCCTGTCAACAGTTCACCACCTGGTGGTACTGCTGGTGCTGATGATGATGATGATTGTCGTACTCACCTCTTCAGGTTTAGTGATCAACTGCCTGATTCAGCTAGACCTGATGTTCCTGTAGCTCCAGTAGCACCATCCACAACAAATGCTGATGAGATCTCTTCGAAATCAACTTCCTTTGAATTACCATCCACTAATTGGTTTCAAGGAAATGATTCACCATCACCATCTGTTACTGCTGAGCCTGCTACAAACACTTGCACAGATCTCATTGTGTATCAAGATCTGAAGAATCACCCTATGTCTCAAATCATTGGTGATATCACTGCTGGAGTATCAACAAGAAGTCAATTGTCAAATCTCTGCTTTTATGCTCTCTTCATCAGTCAGCAAGAGCCAAAGAATTATCACATGCTTTAAAGGACAATGGATGGGTTGATGCCATGCAGCTTGAGCTTCTTCAGTTTAAGAAACAGCAAGTGTGGGAACTGGTTCCTCTACCTCCAGGTAAGTGTGCAATAGGCACTAAATGGGTGTTTAGGAACAAAACTGATGAAAATGGGCTTATTGTTAAGACAAAGCCAGACTGGTTGTTCAGGGGTTTGCTCAAGAAGAAGGTATTGATTATGATGAAACCTTTGCCCCTGTAGCCAGACTGGAAGCAATTCGATTGTTTTTAGCTTATGCTGCTTATCAAAACCTTAAAGTTTTTCAAATGGATGTCAAAAGTGCATTTTTGTATGGAAAAATTAAAGAAGAGGTTTATGTATGTCAACCCCAGGCTTTGAGGACAATAAACATCCTATTGGTGTATAAGCTTGATAAGGCTCTTTATGGGTTAAAACAAGCTCCTAGAGCCTGGTATGAGACATTATCAAACTTTCTTCTGGAAAATAATTTCACTAGAGGCTCCATAGATAAGACTTTATTCATTAAGAAAGTTGGGCAGCATAATCTACTTGTTCAAATTTATGTAGATGATATCATTTTTGCATCCTCTGATCCAAACTTGTGTGATGCCTTTACAAAGTTGATGCAACAGAAGTTTGAAATGAGTGCCATGGGAGAGTTTCAGTTCTTTCTGGGGTTGCAAATCAAACAAAAGGCTGATGGAATTTTCATTCATCAGTCCAAATACACAAAAGATCTTTTGCAAAAGTTTGATTTACAAAACTGTAAGCCTTGTTCTACCCCCATGTGCAGCACCACACAACTGGATACAGATCAGAAAGGTAAAGTGGTTGATGAAACACTTTACAGATGTATGATTGGGTCCTTGATGTATTTAACAGCTTCTAGACCAGATATTATGTTTGCTACATGTGTTTGTGCTAGATTTCAGGCTGCACCTAAAGAGTCTCATCTGATTGCAGTCAAGAGGATCTTTAGATATCTGCAAGGCACTCCATCTCTAGGTTTATGGTATTCTACTGGACATTCTGGTAAATTAGTTGCTTTTTCTGACAGTGACTATGCAGGGTGTAAGTTGACCAGGAAATCAACTTATGGTGGATGTCAATTCCTAGGCAACTGCTTGATTTCTTGGCAGAGCAAGAAACAGACCTCAGTTGCTACATCAACTGCTGAAGCAGAGTACATTGCTGCTGCAAGTTGTACATCTCAGGTACTCTGGCTTCAAAACCAACTTTTGGACTATGGCATTACAGAGACTAAGACTCCATTGTTAATGGATAGTGCTTCAGCTCTCTGCATTGTCAAAAATCCAGTCCAGCACTCTAGGACCAAACATATAGAGATCAGACATCATTTTATAAGGGATTGTTTTGAAAAAGGTCTGATTGATCCTAAGTTTGTGCCTAGTGCTGATGAGCTTGCAGACATTTTTACTAAGCCTTTGGATAGTTCAACTTTCCAAAACCTGGTGTTAAGGCTTGGTATGCTGCAGCTAGAATAAGTGACAACTACTGATGATCTTAGTAATAAGTACTGATGATCATTAGTAACCATGTCACATATAAGTACTGATGAGTCCTTTTCCCTTCAGTAGTTTTTATAACTACTGATGGCTAAATGCCTCATAAGTACTGAAGTACTTTACCTGTTCCAAACTACTGATGTAGTTAAAACTACTGATGTAGTTACAACTACTGAAATCAGTATAAACAGATAAGTACTGATGTCCTATGAAACTACTGAAATCAGCCAAAAGGCTGATGAATGTGTTGAGGACAGTATGAAACAGCTGAAAAGCTAAGAATTGACGAAAACAGCTGATGAGAAATTTCTCTTCAGTCGTTTGTACAACTGATGTTTCATTCTAAACAACTGAAGCAATACCATGTCTTCAGTAGTTTTCTAACTACTGATGACTAATACCAAGTCTTCAGTTGTTTACAACAGCTGATGACAAAACCACTATCTTCAGTAGTTTCACAACTACTGATGACAAACACCAAGTCCTCAGTTGTTTCAATCATCTGAAGTCAAAACCACGGTCTTCAGTAGTTTTCTAACTTATGATGCCTAACACCACGACTTCAGCTGTTTCAACGTCTGAAAGGATAATACCATGTCAACAGTCGTTTAAAACTACTGATGACTAACACCTCATCCTTCAGTCGTTTTCTTACCCGTACCCTATAAATATCCCTGACCTAATCCTTCAATGCTTCATCTTCAAACCTAACGTTCCTCTCCAAAACTTCTCTCTTCTCAATGGCGTCCATGCAAATTAAACCGCGACACAACTGTGTTGCCTACCTTACTAAATCGCCTGCCTGGACTAAGTTCGATACTGCTATCGATCTTATGGTTCAGTCCCAATACAAAACGGCATTTCTTCTGAATCCCATACTACATGCCGAATCCCTCCAACAATTTTGGATGAACGTTACTATTATCACTGGGGAGAACACCACACCATCTCTCCAGTCGGTCGTTAACAACAAAGAAGTGGTCATCACTCCTGCAATAATCCGCCAAATTCTTCATCTGGATGATGCTATTTCTCCTGCTGGATATCCGAAGGGCACCACAGATCTATCCTTTGTCCAACATGGATATCAAGGCAATCTCAGTGCCTCCACTATCATGAAGAAACACTTCCATGACGCTGAACGCCTAATTTTTCACATGGTGAATGTATGTTTGGCTCCTAAGACGTCGTCTTGGGATCAAATGTCGACAAAGTGGCAGCAGGTAATGTATTCTATTCTTGAGCAACAACCGTTAAACTTTTCAGAAATAATATTTTCGGAGCTCAAGGATATGGCTCAAAAACTAACTGTTAACCGTTGGATACTATATCCACGGTTCATAATGGCCATCATTACAAACCAGCTTAATGCTGAGGGACTTGTTGGCTTGGGAGTCCCTGCTACGGTTGTTCTGCCGGAAGTATACTCCCGGCACAACTCTGACCAGACACTCAAATTGGCTGCCAAGCTGCGCAAACCCACGCAACTGGAACCCACAGCCACCACCTCCAAATCAAAAGTCCCCACCAAACCCACCAAAAAGAAACCCAAAACGGCTACTCAGGGAATTGAGTCCCCTGAGGATGCCCCTGCAACACAAACGCAGGAGATATCCACTGGTCCAAACCCCCTAGTGGATATAAGGACTCTTCTAGCCATAGCCGCTCAGGATTCCTCTCAACAGGAGCCTGCAGCAACCACAAAAGGGGTACCTACACATCTGGAATCTTCCTCACTTGAGGGATTGCCATTGAAGAGCACCAACTTCCCCAGGTGCACACTGCTTCTATCCCTTCACCCTATACAACCGCCCCTCACAGCCCAACTTTATAGTTGCACAAGTGCTGACTCAACTGCACTCCTCACCCCCTCCCCAGAAACCACTTACTACTGGAACACCTCTACCATTGAGGGGGAGGAACACAGTGCAATTGAGAACCCACAGCACAGGGTTTTACCACTTTTATCTCCTGGTGTAGATAAGGAGGTTAGAATATCTAGTGAGGCTGCCACCTCTTCTGAATCAGCACATGATCAGAATGAGGCTGGTAACATTGCTAAGACCTCACTAGAGGCAACAGCTGATGATGGACATTGTCCTGAGGCTGGAAGTCCCCAGTACCAAGCAAAAGGGGCACATGTAACAACTGGTCTACACCCAGTGCATGTAAATCCTGCTCTAAGCAGGAGGTCAGATGATTCAGCTTCGGCTGATGATGACCTGGGCTTTTTCTACGATTCTTCTTGCCCAGAACACAATCCTTGAAGAGAAAGTCAGTAGGCTGCAAAACCTACTTGACCAACTCTCACAAGGAGAAAGACCATCTGCCTCCACCAACCCACAGATGGCACCTTCTGTTGAAGGTTCCCCAAACACTGAGCCACTCCAACTCAGCCACCTGCCTCTGCTTCAGGCCCTATTTCTCAGGAACAGAACCCTCCTGAGCAAATAGGTGTTGTACTTCAAAATTCCCTCCCTCTCATCACACCCATAATCACTGATATTGTGACTAAAGCCATTTATGAGAGGCTTTCCTCTACTTTACAACCCTTGATTGATGCTGCTGTGCAAAGACACTTTCTGCGGTACAAACCCCTTCCACCAATGCATCCAAAAAGGGGAGAGTACTGCAGTGAAAGAAAAGAAGAGGAAAAGAACAGAGGAAGAGAAGGAAGAGAAGCAAGCCCAAGAGGAGGAGAAAGAAAAGCAACCTCTGCTCACTTACAAGCGAAAGAAAAGTGCTGATGATCATACTGCTGAAGACAAATCCTTGGAAGAGCTGGTAAAAGAAGCTGATACTACACACAGCCGATCCATGGATAAAATAATTGAACAACTCTTCAAGCAAGGGTTTGATACAGCCACACTGGATAGTGAGATCAGAAGGTTGGAAGTGCAAGAGATTCGAACCCGATGGGCTGGGTATGATGCTCTTGAAAAGAGAGATGGAGATCATGATACGCTTCATTGCAAAATACTTAGGAAGATCATTAATGGAGATTCGTGCGTGGACCAAGGACAGTATTCTGGCTATAGCCACCAGAATCTGTCTGTCTGAGCAATTCCACAAGGGGATTATTGTGGAAGCCCTTGATGAGGCTGGGGCTGGTAAAAGGTTGGAGATGGCTAAACTCACAAAGGCGAAACTTACTACAAAGATGTTGGATCAACCTTCCCTTCCACCCACTCAAACACTGCCTACCCCTCAAATCTCCAAACCAATCTCTAAGCCCAACACCAACATCCTCTTTCTTCAAAACCAACTCCCTTACCTCAAAACCATAGCCGATGATATACCCTTGAAGAAGAAGAGAAGGGTATTGAGGCTAGAAGATGACGAAGAAGATGATGAAGATAGGCTGCCACTCTCAGCTGTGATTCAGTTGCCTAAGGCCACAAGTCCTACTCTCAGCAATTACTCCTGAATTCCAAAGACAAATGGTTAAAGTGAAGCTAGAAGAAGAAGAGCTTCATAAACAGCATGATGAGGAATTGCTGAAGAGAGTTGACAAAGCTTATGCAGCCACTTTCTATCATCAATATGAAGAAGCAAGCCCTCAGACTTTACACTCTCAAGCATACCTTTCAATATCAAAAGGAAAGAGTGAGGATTGGCCTGATCCCAGGGTCTCTCACAGAATTCATAAGAAAAACATACCTCAGCGATACATTGGCCAGGTGAAAAAGATCGTAGATGAAGTGATCTCTTTGGTCTTTGTAGTTTCACCCTGGGAAATCCTAGAGGACTTCAAGAAAGCCTACAAAGCTAATCTAACCCCTCAGAAGATGCTGGAAAACAAATAGTGAAAAAGGGGTTAGTTTACAAGAGGCTTGAGGAAGTCAGAAAAATGAGCTCCAGTTATTCCTAGAGGGTAATCACCCGGATGAGTTTGCTTACAGAATAATAACAACTGTGGAGCTAAAGAATGGGAAACAGGCCAAATACCTGTCTGAGTATTATGGGCCTGAATCATTGTTTGAAGGAGGTGCTGAAGAGCTAACCATGGAGGAACAAATCACCTTCCTTGAGGCCTACACAAGAGAGTCGTACAGACTCATCATAGGGAAGTGAGTCTCATGGATGGGGGAACAGCTCAGTGTCCAAGTCCCCAATATAGAGTTCCCATCCATACTTTGCCAACCAAATCATCAAAGACTCATTTCCAGGCCAGTGCTTATATGGTCATCTTCTCAACTGATCAAGAAGGAAAAAGACCAACCATTCTGCCAACAATAAGTGGGACCTCAATAAAGTTAAGGTTTTGGCTGCATTGGTTCAGGGGGAGTTTGTTGGACCAAAAGAACCAATGAGCCAGATCAAAAAACCTTTAAGTCCCACAGACGTCACAACAACTACTGAAGACCACAACAGCTGAAGACAACAGCTGATTACAAAGTCTGAAGACAAGTGCTGAAGACAAAGTCTGAAGACAAGTGCTGAAGACAAAGTCTGAAGACAAGTGCTGAAGACAAAGTCTTAAGACAAGTGCTGAAGACAAGTCTGAAGACAAGTGCTGAAGACAAAGTCTGAAGACAAGTGCTGAAGACAAGTCTGAAGACAAGTGCTAAGACAAAGTCTGAAGACAAGTGCTGAAGACAAAGTCTGAAGACACAGTGCTGAAGACCAAAGTATCAGACGTTGTCACAACAGCTGAGAGGTCTTCTTCAGTAGTTGTGACGGTTTACCTTTCAGTAGTTTTATGTTTCATCTTTTCAGTAGTTTGACACAACACTGAAGAATACTTCTTCAGTTGTTGTGCTCATCATTGTTTTATATTTATCAGTAGTTTTGTAAAACGACTGAAGAGCTTGTTCTTCAGTCGTTGTAGTTTTAGTAGTTTCTTCTTTTGTACTTAACACTCTGATATGTTCTCAATAGTTGTGAACATTTCAGTAGTTTGTTAAGAGTTAGTTATTTTTGTATTAGATCTGCCAGTTGTCACTTTTCCGTGATAACAGCAGCGATTGCACTCTATATAAGGAGTGTCAACCTATTGTAATAATTGAATGATTTGATCAGAAATATTCCATATCTATAAACATTCCTTGAATCAAATATATTCTCTCACTATAACCGTATGTGCTCTTAATGCATACAAGTATCGATTTCTTGCTACAATTGTCTAATTCATGTTCTTATTCCGTTGTTTTGAACTCTAATACATCAAACTTGTGATCGCTGATCCTGACATCCCCCTAAAATTATAAAACCGTCAAGGATTAGCGTTTTAGGATTTTAAAAGGCAAGGAATTAGACCAATTGTAATTTAACTACTTAAAATTAAGCAAATAAAATAAAAGAAATTGAAAAAAAATAAAAGAAACTTGAGAAGACGCATCGGACTATGCATGGTCATCTTTAGGAATGACCACACTTTTCTTTTTAACGTTGTTGACGTCTAACAGTACAGAATACGTGGTTTGTCAAATGCCTTTGCATAGAGGTCAGCGCGTTGAAAATCTGTATTTACTTTTACCACATAATTAAGTTCTTTTCAAAGGAATCACGTATAAAGTGATATTTAATTCCGATGTGTTTGGTCTTAGGATGTTGGACCGGGTTTTTAGTGACTGCAATTGTAGTAGAGTTATCAACAAAGATAGGAGTAGAAGAGAAATTCAAACCGTAATCCCGCATTTGCTGTTGAATCCATATGATTTGAGAACAGCAGCTTGCAGCAGCAACGTATTCGGCTTCACAGGTTGACAATGCAACGGAGGTCTGCTTCTTACACTGCCAGGTTACAAATCTTCTCCCAAAGAACTGACACCCTGCTGATGTAGACTTATAGTTCATCTTGCAGCCACCGTAATCCGAGTCGCTATATGCCGTAAGCTCAAAGTTATCATCATGAAGATACCACAAACCAAGTGTGGGTGTACCCTTCAGATAACAAAAAATCCTTTTGACCCCAATAAGATGGTTCACCTTAGGCTTTGCCTGATGTCGTGAACATAAACATGTAGCATACATGATATCAGGTCGTGAGGCAGTGAGATACATGAGAGATCCAATCATCCCTCGGTACATAGTGGCATTTACCAGATCACCATTTTCGTCGGGTGCTACATCATGGTTTGTAACAAGTGGAGTTCCAGCTGTAGAAGCATTCTCCATGTCAAACCGACTAAGAATATCACCTACATACTTGGTCTCATGTAGGAAAATCCCATTTGGTGTCTGATCCACCTGTAACCTGAGAAAGAACTTCATCTCTCCCATTGCACTCATCTCAAACTCCGCCTTCATTACTGCTTCAAACTCTTTACATAACTCTTCGTTCTTGGAACCGAAGATTATGTCATCGACATAGATTTGTACCAGCAGTAAATCCCCATCTTTTTCCTTGATAAACAATGTACAGTCAATGACCCCCCTGCGAAAACCGTGTTTCACAAGATGAGTCCAGAGTTTCTCATACCAGGCCCTCGGAGCTTGATGAAGCCTGTATAGCGCCTTGTCAAGTTTGTAAACTCTGCCCCGATGATATGGATCCTCAAATCCCTCGGGTTGACCAACATACACTGTCTCTCGGATCTCACCGTGAAGGAACGCACTCTTCACATCTAGTTATAAACTTTGATCTTCATATAAGATGCATAGGCAAGGAAGATGCGGATTGCTTCCATTCTTGCCACGGGTGCAAACAATTTATTGTAGTCAATACCCTCAACTTGTGGAAATACCTGAACACAAGCCGAGCCTTGTTTCGGATGATCACTCCTTTATCATCTTTCTTGCATTTCAAGACCCATTTGGTGCCAATGACCTTAGCACCTTTAGGTCTATCCACTAGAGTCCATACACCTAACTTCTTGAACTGAAGAAGTTCTTCTTACATGGCACTCACCCATGCCTCATCATTCAGGGCTTCACTAACATACTTTGGCTCAACCGAGACACAAAGCAACGATAAGCCATTGTGATACCATCCTTTTTCCATCACAGAGGCATAATCAGCTGACTACAACTGATTTCTGGTCTGAACTCCTGATCTCACATCTCTTATGACATTATCCAAAGGATGATAGACGTTTAGACGTGAGCCAGGAGTTGTTGGAACAACCACCTCAGAATCAAGATTGTGAACATTTGGTTCTGGATCTGAGGCAATAGGATTCTAAGGTTTAGAAGGCTCAGAAGCATCATTGTCAGATGCTAGTGGAATTCTGGTAGACGGAACCTGTACATCCTGGTAGTTCTGATCATTTTCCATTTTTCTTCATCAGAGGAAGAGTCACTCACATCAAGTGCTCCCCTTGAGTTGGTAGATGATTGACTTTGTGAACTAGATGGTGTTGATTCTTGAGGCGGTGTGTTTAAGACATCATATATCATCTTGTTAGCCAACTCGCCTTCTGAAGCAGAGAGAGATATGTTGAAGGACTTGAAGAATCCATCATAGTCAAAGAAGTAGCAGGCCCTTTTCCATAGGTGGTGTGATGTATCTCTGAACATCAACGTTACACCACACCTTTACTTGACCTGTTGAGTTGTTGTAAACTCTCTTATTTGGTATGTTGTATCCTAGAAAGATCCCTTCATCAACCTTCTCACTGAATTTTCCCTCCTGAGTCTTCTTTAGCAGGTGCACGGAGCTCCAAACGGCTCGAGATACTCTAAGTTAGGTTTACGTCATTGTAATAACTCGTAGCACGTTTTTCAATGGTGTTTAACTACCAGAACAATTAAATGTAACATGCATTTGCCACTGCTTCATTCCAAAATCGAATGGCCAGTTTCAAGTATGCCAGCATAGTCCATGTTGTCTCTATCAAGCTGCGATTCTTCCGTTCAGCAATCCCATTCATCTAAGGAGTGTAGGCAGAGGTAAATTGATGCACAATTCCCTTTTCCTTGCAATAGGCCTCCATCCACTGATTCTTGAACTCGGTTCCGTTGTCTGAGAGCGCACCTGTTGTACCTTCACTTGTATAGGGATTCCAGTGTAGTTACCAATTCCTTGAAGAATTCAAATGTTTCTTATTTGGATTTCAGAAACATTACCCAAGAGAATCTTAAGTAGTCATCAGTAACTACATGTAACTACATAGCAATACAAGTCACCTGCGATGCTTCTTGTAATGACTGGACCAAACAGATCCATGTGAAGGAGCTCAAGAGGAAGTTCTATAGAATGAACTTTCTTTTCCTTATGAGACTTTTTCGTCTGTTTGCCCTTTTTGCACGCAACACAAAAATCCGGGAGTTGGAAGTTTTTAACATTTACTCCCCTCACAAGATCATTCTGGATCAAGTGATTCATTTTCCTCGGATTTATGTGTCCCATTCTCCTATGCCAGGAGATGGAGTCCTTCTCAGTATCTTTGGACAAGAAGCATTGGATTTCACGATCCGTTGTCGAGGCCTTTGAGAGATCCAAAACATAAAGATCATTATATCTTGAAGCTGACATTAGGATTTGGTCCTCTGGGAACACATAGTCCTTCTTCAGAATGTAGCACTTCTTGTTATCAAAGACTAATTTGAAGCCTTTAGCACATATTTGAGAAACTGAAAGTAAGTTATTTTGTAATTGTTGGACGTAGTTTACCTTATCAAACTTAACTTTCTCATTTCCCACTTTCCCTTGGGCTGTGATGTACCCGCCTTTGTTTCTAGCAAATGAAACATGCCTTCCTTTAATTTGTCTGACATTTGATAAGAGAGCTCTGTTCCCTGTCATGTGCATGGATGCTCCGCTATCTACAATCCACGTGTTAGTCTCAACACTATAGCGAACACCCTGCACATTCAATGAAAACATTAGTTCATGTTAGGAACCCAAGCCTTCACTGGCTTGGGTTTCCCCGAGGCATCACACATCATAAACTCAACCCATTGACCATTTGAGGTTGAGGGAAGCCCAGATTTCCGTTTGTTCTCATTTTCAGACACTGAGGGATATTTTTCTTTCCATAGGCCAGCTTTGTGTAGGGCCTGTTTGTGATAAACAGATGACTGGCTGATGGGTTGAACTTTGGGTTCACTTTCTCTTTTAGGAGGCCTCACTAAGTTCCTCTTAAAAAAGCTAGGTGTTGATACAGGAAGTTCAAATTTCCTCCTTGGTGTCTGATAATAAGGACAATTAGATGCAATGTGACCGTACTCTCCACAATCATAGCAAGATCTGCTTTCAACTTTACGGTTTATATGTTTTAGTGGAGATGTAGATATCACACGGTCGACCTTATTATGTTTAGATTGAGACACTTCTTTGGTAGATGTATGATTTGGTTTTACAAACTTAATTGTTTTACCTGGTTTTACATCTTTTATTTCATGTTTACCTGGACTTTGACATGATACTCTTGATTGATTAGGTCTAATAGTCTTTTGGGTTCTGATTTTACTTTGTTTAACCCTGACTTTAAATTAACCTTTTCAAACTCTATATCCAGGTTAACACAAGGCATCTTTCCTTTTGCCTTTGAAGTGGCCTCCTTTTGTTTAGTGTCAGATTCATTGGATTTACTTATGGAATTTGGGTCACTAACAAGAGGAGTGGACACCACATGATCCTTGATGGGGTTATTGTTAATCGGTTTAATTTTGGAGTTCATCAAGGTCTCAGGTGGTGGTGGAACCACTTTGTATCCCAATCTCTCCCCATTATTTCTCTCTCACACTAAGTGCTGGACAATATGAGATGAGCTTGTCCAACTGTTTAGTTTTTGTTTTAAGGAGTTGACTTGTACTTCTAAAACTGCTTTCTGCTTCTTAATGTCCTCTAGGGAGTTAAGATAATACCTAATGTCATTTGCTTGGTTAAAGGAAACTACTTCAGTTTTTCTAAGTTATTTGTTCAATAGTTCTATCTATCTATCTATATATATAATATATATATATATATATATATATATATATATATATATATATATATATATATATATATATAGATATATATATATATATATATTATATATATGTATATATAATATATATATATATATATGTATATATATATGTATATATATATATATATATATATGTATATATATATATATATGTTATATATATATATGTATATTATATATATGTATATATATATATATGTATATATATATATGTATATATTATATATATATGTATATATATTATATATGTATATATATATATATATGTATATATATATATATGTATATATGTGTGTGTGTCTGTGTGTATATATATATATGTGTGTGTAACACCCGTTATCTTAAAAGGCAAGATATAAAGAATAAAAGAAAGAAAGTAATAATGTCCAAGTGGAGGAACCAAAAGTGTCCAAAGGACAAATATCTTTGAAAGTTAGTGGAAAAGGTGGACATGGCCGCCCACCCTCTTTTCACATCACCATCTTCTTTGTTTTTTTAGAGAGAGAGAGAGCAGAGAACTCTTGGTTTTCAGAACAAGAAGAAGAAGTGGGCGAATTCAAGGTAAGAATTCGCTGTTTTTTATGTGTTTATGACGGGTTTTATCCCGGTTATGTGCTCTTGTGTTTATGTGCTTGTGTTGTGTTCGGGTGTGTGCGTATGGTGTTGATTTTAGGTGTTTTGGAACTCTTTGCAAGCGGGTTCAAAGGAAGAAACACCCAAGTTGCATCAGGTGAGTTCTAGACCCTGGTTTTACTTGTTTTAAATGAATCTTTGGGGCTGAAAAATGTATTAAAATGGTTTTATAAAGTTCATGTATGTTTACCCGTGTGCATTGTGCATGAACATCAGAAGCCATATGGGAAAATCCAACCTTTGGATATACCGGAATGGAAGTGGGAGCACATCACCATGGACTTCATAACGAAGTTTCCACGTACTCCGAAAGGATACGATACCATATGGGTGATTGTTGACCACTTGACAAAGAGTGCTCACTTCCTACCGATCCACGAGACATATTCATCCGAGAGGTTGGCTGACCTGTTCATCAAGGAGATTGTAACTCGTCATGGTGTACCGGTGTCCATTGTGTGTGATCGTGACACTCGGTTTACATCTAAATTCTGAAAGAAATTCCATGATGCCATGGGGACAAGGTTACATATTAGCATGGCTTATCATCCTCAAACTGATGGTCAGTCAGAAAGGACCATTCAGACGTTGGAGGACATGCTTCGGGCATGTGTAATCGATTTTGGTGGAAGTTGGGATGACCACTTACCGTTAGCTGAATTCTCGTACAACAATAGCTATCATGCCAGTATTGGCATGCCACCATATGAGATGTTATACGGTAGGAGGTGCAGAACACCCGTTTGTTGGGGTGACGTTGGTCAGAAAGAGTTGGGAAGCGTCATAGTAATCGAGGCTACCAATAAAAAGCTTGAAAAGATTAAAGCCTTCATGAAGGCAGCTAAAGATAGACAGAAGTCGTATGACGATAAACGACGTAGACCAATTGAGTTCCAGGTGGGTGACCGGGTCATGTTGTGTAAGGCCCCGTTCCCGGGACGCTTACAGCTGGGTTCTCATCGCACATAAAACGTATAATTACATTTATATTTCATCAAATCGCAGCGGAAAACTAAAAAAATCTTTCATTTCCATGTAAATGCTTTTGCAAATTAATACAACATTCATTACAAAATAACTTGTTAGCATTACAATGCAAAAACATTAATCAAAAGAATGCCATCCCCAAAGAGCTGAGTAGTCGTCCGTGCCATCCTCAGCAATCATTACCTGCCAACTGGAAACACATCAAAGTCAGCGTTGCTGAGTGAGTTCTAGTTTTATAAATAAAACATGCTTTACTTTACATTTGTTCACGATCATGCATCATACGTACATACAGATAATATCAGTATTATCCTCATCATTCCGTTCACTAACTTACTCATCCACGTGTTACATTATCGTTCGTTTCTCTATCTAGATCCGGTCAGACTTTACCCTCCTCGTGGTACTCAGCCACGATTACTGAGTTCGGCTGACAATGATCTTATTCTGTACATTATTCCGATCATTCATTTACGTTCATTCATACTTCGTTCTTTCATACATAATCTTTTGTTCCTTTATACGTTCGCTCCTTCGAGTCTGTTGCGACAACAGGGTCGCTCACCTCATTACCAATCCCAACGACTTCGCGCGATCCGAGTCTGTTGCAACCATATAGTTGCTCACCCCAATTGCCAATCTCAACGATAGCATGCTTTCCGAGTCTCTTGCAACCATAGGGCTACTCACCTCATGGCAACTTCACAATAACGCGTTGTCCGAGTCTGTTGCAACAACTGAGTTGCTCACCTCCTTTCTCTCGCCATCTTAATGATGCCTATGATCCGAGTCTTTTGCAACCACACATTGCTCACCCCATTGGCAATCTCCATGACTGCCTGTGATCCGATTCTTTTGCAACCACACGTTGCTCACCTCATTGTATGCTTGCAAGCCTTTCCTTCATTCATTCGTCATTCAATAATGCATGCATTCTTACTTTATGTTCCTCTTTCATTATCTTTCACTTTACGTTACATAATACTTCATTCAATCATTAACATAACACGTAAAGTCACAAGAAGATAAACATACATCATAATAAGGACACATCATACACATTCATCATCATCATACAGGGCAACACCATACATATATAACATGCATAAACATGCAACATCATCATCATGCCCAACATGCTTTCTAAGGCCCCAATCGTCATCTTACATGCTCTTACAGGAACCCTTACGTCAAAACTTACATCTGCACTTTTCCCCGAAAGTCAGAAGTCAAACTACACTTTCCTCGGGTGTGACAGCCCTACTCGGGCGTATGGACACCCTTCAGTCGCATGGCCTCCATGCGACTGAACATCATGCGATTGAACTAATGCGGATGAACACCTATGCGAGTCGTGCGAATGGACAATGTGGATGGACCTCATGCGAATGGGATTAATGCGAATGAGCACTTATGCGACTGGACCTTTAGTCGCATGACCTCCATGCGACTGGCCTTTCAATCATGCGAATGGACCTTCAATCGTGCGAATGGACATTCAATCATGCGAATGGACCCCAATCGCACCCTAATCGGCCGTATGGCCTCCATTCGGCCTCCAGTCGGTCGCCTAGCCCTAACTGATGCAGAATGCAGTTCATCCCGACTGCAGCCGAGGGTTTTCGGCCTCCAAACTCATCTAAACCCATTTTAAGCCCAAATCGACCATCCTAGACCTTAGGGATGCATACCACGACACCATTCAAGCACACACAAGCTCACAATCAAGTCACAACGCATCATACATACACATACACATACACATACACAAACGGGTCAACTTACACACATACGAAAAACCCGATTTCAGATGTTTTCCAGCCCCAAATCGTTTGAAAAAAAGTAAAAGAGGGGTCTTAGAACTCACATAAACGAGCACAACATTAAGGGCTTCGATTCGGCTTGCTTCACGACAATATTGGCGACCCGAACCAACTCGAACCAACACTTTTTCCTCTTTTTCTCTTCTTTCTCTCTTCTTCTCTTTATGTAGCTGAAATGTGGGGTGTGTGGGGAGAGGGCTGCCCTCTCCCTACTAATATCACCACATTTCCCAACTTTTCTTCGTTGGCGAGTTTGGTCCCTCGACTTTTGGACTTTATTTTCTTTTCTTTCGTCACGGCTTCAAAATAATAAATATCCGGGTGTTACAAGTCCACCCCCCTTAAATAGGTTTCGTCCCCGAAACCTGTTATTCGTCGAACAAACGTGGGTAATGCTGTCTCTTTCTTCCTCAGTCTCCCACGTTGACTCGGATCCCTTCCTGTGCTTCCACTGTACACGCACAAGAAGAACCACTTTATTCCTTAGCCTCTTTTCTTTACGATCGATGATTGCCACTGGTTGCTCCACATAATTGAGCCTTTCATCTATTTCAATGTCCTCCAGGGGAACAATCATGTCTTCATCAGCTATACACTTTCGCAGATGAGATACATGGAATGTCGGGTGAATCCCACTTAACTCATCTGGCAACTCCAATCTATAGGCCACCTCCCCTACTCGAGCAATGATTCGGAAAGGGCCTATATACCTGGGGCTCAACTTGCCCCGCTTTCTGAATCGGATAATACCCTTCCAAGGTGAGACCTTCAACATCACCCGGTCACCCACCTGGAACTCAATTGGCCTACGTCGCTTATCGGCATACGACTTCTGTCTATCTTTGGCTGCCTTCATAAAGGCTTTAATCTTTTCAAGCTTCTCTGTCATAGCCTCGATTACCTAGACGCTCCCCAATTCCTTCTGACCAATATCACCCCAACAAACGGGTGTTCTGCATCTCCTACCGTATAGCATCTCATATGGTGGCATACCAATGCTGGCATGATAGTTGTTGTTGTATGAGAATTCGGCTAACGGTAAGTGGTCATCCCAACTTCCACCAAATCGATCATCACACATGCCCGGAGCATGTCTTCCAATGTCTGAATGGTTTGTTCTGACTGACCATCGGTTGGGATGATAAGCCGTGCTAATATGTAACCTCGTCCCCATAGCGTCGTGGAATTTCTTCCAAAATTTAGATGTAAACCGAGTGTCACAATCAGACACAATAGACACCGGCACACCATGACAAGCTACAATTTCCTTGATGAACAGATCAGCCAACCTATCAGATGAATACGTCTCGCGGATCGGTAGAAAATAGCGCTCTTCGTCAGACGATCAACTATCACCCATATGGCCATCATACCCTTTCGGAGTACGTGGCAGCTTCGTAATGAAGTCCATGGTGATGTGCTCCCACTTCCATTCCGGTATATCCAAAGGTTGGATCTTCCCATACGGCTTTTGGTGTTCGGCCTTCACCTGTAAGCAAGTAAGGCACTTACTCACATACTCCACCACGTCGCGCTTCATACCCGGCCACCAATAATCTTTCTTCATGTCATGGTACATTTTCGTGGCACCAGGATGAATGGAGTATCGAGTCTTGTGGGCTTCATCCATTATCTTCACCCGTAGATCCCCAAAACGAGGAATCCACAGACGACCGAATCGAGTTCTAACACCGAGTGTGTTTTCACCCAATTCCCTAACCAGACCTCTCATTCTTTCCGAGTTAAGGTGGTCTTCTTTCAATGCCTCATCTTGAAACTCCTTAACTTGCTTCATCACATCGGAGGTCATGATAATTGATAAGCTTTCACCCGAATCGGTTCGGGCCTTTCCTTTCGGCTAAGGGCATCCGCCACCACATTAGCTTTGCCTGGATGGTAATGGATCTCGCAATCATAATCCTTTATAAGCTCCAACCATCTCCTCTGCCTCATGTTCAGATCCTTCTGCTCGAAGAAATACTTCAAGCTCTTATGGTCGGTGAATATGGTGCACTTCGTCCCGTAGAGATAGTGCCTCCAAATCTTTAACGCAAAGACCACGGCTGCTAGCTCCAAGTCATGAGTAGGATAATTGACCTCATGAACCTTTAACTGTCGAGATGCATAGGCTATAACCTTCCCTCTCTACATTAACACACACCCCAACCCTGAGTAGGAAGCATCAGAATAAACCACTAGATCTTCACTTCCATCGGGTAGGGACAGGACTGGAGCTTGAGTCAGTCTTGCCTTCAGCTCTTCGAACGCCTTCTCTTGAGCTTGACCCCATACAAACTTCACATTCTTTCAGGTCAACTTAGTTAGTGGAGAAGCAATCTTAGAGAAGTCTTGGATGAATCTTCTATAGTAGCCCGCCAAGCCCAAGAAACTACGGATCTCGGATGGCGTCTTTGGTGACTTCCATTGCATAAACCGCCTCCACCTTTGCTGGGTCAACCATAATCCTGTCAGGATTCACCACATGACCCAAAAACTAAACTTCGCGCAACCAAAACACGCACTTGGAGAATTTAGCATACAATTTCTCACTTCTCAACGTCTCCAGAACCTCTCGAATGTGACCGGCATGCTCAATCTTGCTTTTCGAATAAATCAGGATATCATCAATAAACACAACCACTGATTTATCCAACATAGGCCAACACACACGGTTCATCAGATCCATAAAAGCAGCTGGCGCGTTGGTCAAACCAAAGGACATGACAAGAAACTCGTAATGACCATAGCGCATGCGGAAAGCTGTTTTAGGGATATCTTGTGCCTTCACCTTCAACTGATGATAGCCAGACCGAAGATCTATTCTTGAAAACCAACTGGCACCCTGAAGCTGATCAAACAAATCATCTATCCTCGGTAAGGGGTAGCGGTTCTTCACTATCAACTTGTTCAGCTCGCGGTAGTCAATGCACATCCTCATACTACCATCCTTCTTCTTTACGAACAGGACCGGAGCACCCCAAGGAGAGATACTCGGTCTAATGAACCCCTTATCAAGCAACTCTTGCAACTGTTCCATCAATTCTTTCATCTCTGTCGGAGCTAACCGATATGGTGCCTTGGAAACGGGTTGGGCACCCGGTATCAGATCAATCTGAAATTCAATTTCTCTATCAGGTGGTACCCCTGGTAAATCTTCTGGGAATACGTTGGAAAGTCACACACAACCGGTACATCACAGTTGTGGTGTTAGTGCATCTACATCCTTTACATAAGCCAAGTAGGCGCTACCTCCACGCCTCATACACTTTCCCGCCACCGCCATTGAGATCACCTTCGGGATCGTAGTAACCCGATCACCATAAACCGTTACCAACTTCCATCAGCGCTGTCAACCGAATCATCTTCTTGCGACACACAATGTTCGCCTTGAAGTCCGCCAACCAATCCATCCCAAGAACCAAGTCAAAACCACCCAAGGTCATCACGAAGGTCTAACAGGAAACTTGTGACCTTCTAATTCCACCTCACAGTGTTCTATCATCTCCGAAATCCTGGTAGACTTACCTATGGCAGTTTCTACATCAAAGGGCGCATCAACACGTCTACTACTAACAAGCAGCTTAGCACAAAAAGCAGCAGAAATAAACTCCTACTAGCACCAGAATCAAATAGCACAGAAGCTAAAGTTTGGTTCACAAGAACGTACCGGACACGACATCAGGGTCTGTCCTAGCTTCCTCCTGTGTCATGGTAAATGCCCTGGCGCTCGCCCTCGGTCCTTCCCCTCCATTTCTCTTCACCCCAGAACTCTCATCCCTCAACTTCTTACAATCCTTACTTACGTGACCCTCTTCACCACAGTTATAGCACCGGACTATACGACAGTCCCTTGCCAGGTGCCCTGCCTTCCCACATTTGAAGCATAAGCTTGACCCAAACCTTCATTCCCCGCTGTGCTCCCTTCCACACTTGCCACACCTTTTTGACCCCGCACTTGATGTGACCACACGGCGATCATCCGCTCGTGCCTTCTTATTACCCGTCGAGGCATCACCCCGACCAAACCTTTTCCCCCGCCAGTTTCGATCACCACCGCTCATCTTGCCACCCTCAGTCACCACCCTTGTTCTTTCATCGTACAATCTCCCTGCCAAATCCACCGCCGACCTAAACGTACTCGGCCGGGCAGCTATCAGTGCCTACGAATATCCGCTGGCAAACCTGAATATATCTTTTAATCTTTCGTGACAAAGTGTCACCTGATCCGGCACCAGACGTGCCATCTCGTTGAATTTAGTGGTGTACTGCTGGTGTGTCATAATTCCCGCCTCCAGTTGCAAGAACTCCCTTTCGACCTTGTCCATTTCCCGGTGAGGACAAAATTCCTCAATCACCAACCTTCTCAGCTCAGGCCATTTCATTTTCCGATGGCCCTACTACCCTCAGCTTGGACAATGTTGTCCCACTAGCACAGAGTTGAATCCACAAAAGAGTGGGTAGCAAACTTCACCTTTTGGTCCTCTCGGCACTCGCTGATATCGAGAACAGCTTCCATTTCCCTCACCCACCGGTGAGTAGCTGCAGCTGTTCTTCATCATCAGATAGAACCGTTTCCGGCTCTAGTTGTTCCCGTTCTCCAGAGGGTCTGTTTCTTTCTTTTCTTTCTTTCCCCTTCTCGTACAACCTTATAACTTCAGTCACCACAGACGGTAAGATTGTCTGCATGACCTGATGGACTTCTTCTACCAGCCTCCTTTACTGAGGCTCTCAGATTGGCGCTTTCGTCGCCACCCTCTGGATGGGGGGTCTCTGGTTCTTCATGAACCACCCTCTCAACTCTGGGTCTCCCTCTCTTGGGTCGCGGTTCAGCACCGTGACCTCCACCCCTAGAAGCTTTCGAAGATCTACCTCCGGCCATCACACGCACACTGAAAGATTCAAACACCAACACAGTCATTCAAGGAAGAGCTTAGTTTATGTTAAGTATAGTAAGTCCCTAATTACAGTGGCCAGTTGTGATTAGCCACTTACTTTACTCTTCACACCCCAAGCATTACCTGTCCTGACTACATCAGTATTTAAATCCACATACAACACATAACCATATACCATGCGCACATAAAACGGTTAACTTAACGAAAATACCTGATGGCACGCAGCTACTCAGATTGGCATCCCATTCCCATTCCGTCCCATTCTCAGTTTAAGATTAGGTTTATTTTGAAAATTTACCCATTTCACTTAAACTTTGGCTCTGATACCAACTTGTAAGGCCCCGTTCCCGGGACGCTTACAGCTGGGTTCTCATCGCACATAAAACGTATAATTACATTTGTATTTCATCAAATCGCATCGGAAAACTAAAACAATCTTTCATTTCCATGTAAATGCTTTTGCAAATTAATACACATTCATTACAAAATACTTTTAGCATTACAATGCAAAAACATTAATCAAAAGAATGCCATCCCCAAAGAGCTGAGTAGTCATTCGTGCCATCCTCAGCAATCATTACCTGCCAACTGGAAACACATCAAAGTCAGCGTTGCTGAGTGAGTTCTAGTTTTATAAATAAAACATACTTTACTTTTCATTTGTTCACGATCATACATCATACGTACATACAGATAATATCAGTATTATCCTCATCATTCCGTTCACTAACTTACTCATTCACGTGTTACATTATCGTTCGTTTCTCTATCTAGATCCGGTCAGACTTTACCCTCCTCGTGGTACTCAGCCATGATACTGAGGTCGACTGACAAGGATCTTATTCTGTACATTATTCCGATCATTCATTTACGTCATTCATACTTCGTTCTTTCATACATTGTTGGACCAAAAGAACCAATGAGCCAAGATCAGAAAACCTCTAAGTTCCACATGATATCACAACAACTGCTGAAGGCTTCATCAGTAATTTGACAAGTGCTGAAAACTCCAACAGCTGAAGATCAAGTGCTGAAGACTTAAACAACTAAAGACTAAAGTGCTGAAGTTCAACAGCTGAAGAACACAAGTGCTGAAGCTAAACAGCTGAAGAACACAAGTGCTGAAGCTGAAGACCAAAGTACTGAAGTACAACGCTGAAGAGTTTACAAGTGCTGAAGATCAACTACTGATGTACAAAGACTGAAGATCAGCTGATGATATCTACTCAAGTCATCAGCTGATGAAACGTCTGAACTTCAAGTCTGAAGATCAAGTACTGAAATTTCAGTAGTTTGTCACAACAGCTAAAGAGTACTTCTTCAGTAGTTGTGATATCAGTAGTTTTATGTTTTTACTTTCAGTAGTTTTGTAAAACGACTGAAGAGCTTGTTCTTCAGTCGTTGCAGTTTCAGTAGTTTTATGTTTTTCAGTAGTTATAATAACTGATAACACTTAGTATTTTGTAAGGAGATGTCAGCTGTTTTGACATCTTCAGTAGTTGTGTTTCAGTTGTAATAATTCTGTTAGATGTAACTATCAAGTGACATCAGCAGACGTCACATCTCTTATATAAGAGGTGTCGACCTAATTGTAAGTGTGACATTCCGTTACCACGAAAGCGAATATTGAATGAAATATATTTGCAGAATTCTCTCTCTATAACCGTCTTTGTTCTTCATTGAATATCGTTTCGTTCTTGTGAATTGGCTAATTCATTGGTTGAATTCCGCTGCTATACTCTCTAATCAATCAAACGTAGATCACTGATCCTAACAAGTGGTATCAGAGCAGGTTAATCATTGATCGATCTAACAATTGATCATTGAAACTGCTAATTGATATCTGTGTTTGATTGAATTAGCATATTCACAAGAACTGGTTATAGATTATTGAATTTCTGTCGCTTTCGTTCATTTACTTTGAGATCTCTTTTGGTTCAATTGGTTGTTGCGTTTTGTTCTAAATCTGTTTTAGCTTAATTGAATTTGATTGAATCTGAGATGACTACTCCTTCTAATGATCCTCACAATACCGGTTCCTCAACCAAGCCTCCGATGTTGGTTAGGACCGAGTATAACATATGGCAACGAAGAATGCTTCATCACTTGTCTGTTAACAGTTCAGGTTGTTGGACGTCTGTGGTACATGGACCACATAAGCCTATGGTGAACAATCCGGAAACCAATCAAATGGTTCCGAAGAAGAAGGAACAATACCTGATGAAGATCAGAAACTATTTGAGATTGATGCTAAAGCCCATGGAATTCTGGCCATGGCACTGCCTAATGAAATCTATTCAGGGCTTATGCATCATGAAACTGCTCATGATCTCTGGAATGCCCTGAAGAACAATTCGGTGGCACAGATGAGGTCTTAGCAACAATAGAGAAATCCTTGCCTAACAATATGAGACATTCTCTCATAGAAAGGGTGACACTGACTCAACAGTTTGAGCGTTTTTCCTGCTTGATATCTGAGCTGAAAATGGTGAAACAGGAATACACCAATAGCCAGATGAACACAGTTCCTCAGATCACTGCCTGAGAGATGGGACACATACACTATTGTCCTACGCTCCAGTGCAAATCTGAATAGCCTATCTCTCACCCAACTTCATGGGAAACTGCTTACATTGAAAGAGAGATAGAGCAGAAGAGGAAACTGTCCTCATCAGGAAAGCTCACTGATGACTTTGTACCAGGGAATACTGCCTTGGTTGGTCATGAGTCAGAATATGCTGCATCTGAATGCAATTATGATGAGCATATTGATTTCTCTACAAATAGTTCTGATCATGCATTTGTTGGTATTGCGAGTCATTCTGGCAGTAATAGTGACAATTTATGCTTCACTATGGATCTGAAAGGAATAGCTGATATGATCTAGAAGAGATGGATATTCTGAGCCAAATGACATTGATTAATATCAGATCTCAGAAGTTCTATAAGAGAACTAGCAGGAATTTCCTGGACTCTCTGGCAAAACCAAAGTTGGTTTGACAAGAGTAAGTTGAGTGTCACAAATGCCAAAGGCTGGGACACTTTGCAAGAGAGTGTAGATCAACTGGATCTAACTCTTCTGTACCCTTTGTGACTTTTCCTAGTACTAGTCCACAAAACAGAGAGCAACATCCTGCTGGTTCTAGTCATCATTCACATCCTAGATCTCCTGCATACTTTTCCCCAGGGTCAAATGTCATATCCTTATCCCTGCTATTATATGCCTCAACCAAATCCTGTTCAAGCTCCAATTGCACAACAACCACAAGCATTGCCTGAACCACAACCTTCCCAATCTCATCAACAAACTCAGCCTTAACACAGCTTCTTCACCCCAGGAGTTGTTGACTGGAGCAGTTTACCAGATGACTTGTCTGGTCATGAACAACTGTTCTCAGGTTCTGGTCAACATGGTGGTGAAAGTCCCTTTGGAAATCTAGCTCTTATGCTTTGGATTCTGCTGAAACTTCATCCACAAATGCCTCTACATCAAAGGTATCACAGGTATCTTCTGAGGCAAAAGCCAAATTATGTTCTGAAACATGCATAGCAGCATTTGCATCTATTAGAGAAGCAAATGTAGCTTTAATCAACAAGAACATTGAGCTAGAACAAATAATTTCCAAAAGCAAAGCTGAATTTGAGTCTGTGCTTAATGATAAGAATGATGAGATTTACAAACTTAAATGCCAAATAACTGATGATAAGGCTAGGGAAGAGATACTTCTATAGAAGTATAAAGATCTCAAAGAAACCCTTGCAGTTACCCAGGTAGAGTGTGATAGATGGGTACAATCATGCAAAGGTTTTGAATGCCTCTTAGTAAGCAATCTGCTTCCAATGTGAAGTTTGGCATTGGTTACAATCACACTGCTCCACCTACAGATTTTAATCCAAGAGCAGAGGTAGAATCTGATGGTGAGAGTAATAACCAATCCATCTCATCATGTGATCTACTTTCTGATACAGCACAATTAGATGTAGAAGTCAGTACTAAGCCCTCTCAGAACCTATCAGCTGATGTTGATGGTTCCACTGCTGACACTCACATGATCAATGAGTTGATCAACTCAGGAGTTAATTCTGAAAGTCCTGAAAGGACTAGAGAGCAGGATTTAACATCTGAAGTTCAAACTCCAACTACTGCCAGTACTGAAAAGAAGAAAACTATCAGTAGAAAGAGTTTGAAGACTACTAAAGAGGTAGTCAAGAAAGCAAACAATGCTTCCAAAGCACTGAAGAGCAAGTCTTCAGTTGCTTCACCCTCTTTAGTTGATGATCACCTTAGATGAAGGAAGAAACCATGTGAAGTATGTGGTTTGTTCAATCATCTTACAGATGATTGCTGGTACAAAAGAGGTTTCCAAACTCAACATAAAAGAAGAAATTAAAGAAAAATGGTAAAAATGAAAACTGAGTTTGAGAACACATTTGTATCAGCAACATCAAATCCTGCAACCCTTAAGTCCTCAAAGAAATCCAAAAGGAAGGGTTAAACAGGTGGTAGCTGAGAGTGCTCAGAAGAAGAAGGTGCAACATAGGAACTTATCAAACTCCACTGGCAATGTGTCTGATGAGCTGAAAGCTTTATCACAAAATCAGACACAACGGTCATGATGGTTCAACATCTGTTGGGTAGAGTTAACCAACTAGATGCTCCTATGTTGAAATCACAGAAAAGGAGATCCAAGCCAAAGGATTCCTCTTCTTCACCATCTTCTTCCTCTCAGGCTGTTGTTTCCAATAACCTGTTAGTTTACCATCTGTTGATGAGACCAGGCCCAAACCAAAAAGGTTGGGTCTCCAAAACTAACTGATTGTTTATTATTGCAGGGTTCTCCAACATGCCAAAGTAGCATCTGGTATGTAGACAGTGGGGGATCTATGCACATGACTGGGAACAGCTCTCTTCTTCATGACTGCTCTCAAGGAAAGAAGGTTTGTGTGTCTTTTGGCAATGATGCTAGGGGTTACATCATTGGAAATGGCTTTGTCTCCAATGGAGAAATCAAGTTTGATGATGTTAATCATGTGTAAAATCTCAAGTACAATCTCTTGAGTGTCAGTCAAATGTGTGATAAAAGGCCATGTTGCTCTTTTCACCAGTCAGAACTGAGTTCTGTCATCCAAAGTTCTGCATTTGATTGATAAGGTGTTGGTGATCACACTCTCCTGAGAGCCAACAGGACAGGAAGAGTGTATGCCTTAGATCTTTCCAAGAAAATAGATTCCTTGCCTATTTTCCAAAGCCTCTTCTCAAGAATCTAAACTGTGGCACAGAAGGCTGGGTCATGTTAATTTCAAAAACATGAATCAGCTTATCCACAATAGTTTAGTTAGAGGCTTACCAATAAAGGATTTCCCTGTGATGAAACCTGCACTGCTTGTTTAAAAGGAAAGAGCACAAAGACTCATTCCCTCCTATTGAAGAGCCTAAGTCCACTGCCTGCTTGCAATTACTGCATATGGATCTATTTGGTCCTGTGAGAGTAATGAGCATGGCAAAGAAGAAATACTGTCTAGTAATTGTGGATGATTACTCCAGATTTGTATGGACTTTCTTTCTACATTCAAAGGATGAGGTTGCTCAGAAGGTTATTCACTTTGTGTTGTATATTGAGAAGCAGTATTCCCTTCCAGTCAAGTGTATTAGGAGTGACAATGGAACTGAATTCAGAAACCATACACTTGATGACTTCTATCTTTCAAAGGGAATCAAAGGCAGTTTAGCATCCCACGGACTCCAGAACAAAATGGAGTAGTGGAAAGAAAGAACAGGACCCTAATTGAAGCTGCAAGGTCCATGCTGGCTGACTCTGGTTTGCCACTGACCTTTTGGGCTGAAGCTGTTAACACAACTTGCTATGTGCAGAATAGTCTTAGTAAATCAGAGGTTGATGAAGACTCCATATGAATTTCTCCATCACTTGGCTCCTCTAATTTCATTTTTCAAAGCATTTGGGTGTCCCTATTTTATTCTCAACACAAAGGATCAACTCCATAAATTTGATCCTAAGGTGGATGCAGGGTATTTTGTTGGTTATTCATCTACTTGCAAGGCATACAGAGTCTTCAACTGCAGAACAAAGATAGTTGAAGAGACTTTGCATGTGAAGTTTAATGAATCTCCTTTGGACAAGATTCCACAAAACCCTGTGGAGTTGTTTGATTTGCATATTGCAATATGTTCCTTATCAACCTCCAGCTGTTGCAGATCCTGTGGATAAATCATCTTCTGTAGCATGTCTTCCACCTGGTGGTATTGATGATGATGATGATAATCTCAATACTCACCTATTCAAGTTTAGTGACCAATTTCCTGTGTCTGCTAAATTTGATGTTCCTGTAGCCTCAGCAGTTCCATCCACAACAAATGCTGATGAGATCTCTGTTTCCTCTACATCTTTTGAGTTACCATCTAATTCTTGGTTTCAAGAGTCTGCATCAACATCTGCTGCTACGGAAGGTTCTACAAACACTTGCACAGATCTCATTGTTTATCAAGAACTGAAGGATCACCCCATGTCTCAGATTATTGGTGATATCAATGCTGGTGTTTCAACAAGAAGTCAATTGTCTAACTTCTGCTTCTATGCTCTCTTCATCAGTCAGCTAGAGCCAAAGAACTACCATGTTGCTTTGAGAGACAATGGATGGGTTGAAGCTATGCAGCTTGAGCTACTTCAGTTCAAGAAACAGCAAGTGTGGGAACTGGTTCCTCTTCCCCCAGGTAAGTGTGCAATAGGCACTAAATGGGTTTTTAGGAATAAAACTGATGAAAATGGGCTTATTGTTAAGAATAAGGCTAGACTGGTTGTACAGGGGTTTTCCCAAGAAGAAGGTATTGACTATGATGAAACCTTTGCCCCTGTAGCCAGACTAGAGGCAATCAGATTGTTTTTAGCCTATGCTGCATTCCACAATCTTAAAGTTTTTCAAATGGATGTCAAAAGTGCATTTTATATGGTAAAATAAGGAAGAAGTTTATGTGTCAACCACCAGGTTTGAGGATAATAAACATCCTGAATGGGTGTATAAACTTGATAAGGCTCTTTATGGGTTGAAACAAGCTCCTAGAGCCTGGTATGAGACACTCTTACTTTTCTACTTAAGAATAATTTCACTAGAGGCTCCATTGATAAAACTCTGTTTATTAGAAGGTGGATCAGCATAAGCTACTTGTTCAGATTTATGTTGATGATATCATTTTTGCATCCTCTGATCCCCAGTTGTGTGATGATTTTACAACATTAATGAAAAAGAGGTTTGAAATGAGTGCAATGGGAGAATTACAGTTCTTTCTAGGCTTGCAAATTAAACAAAAGGCTGATGGAACCTTTATTCATCAGTCAAAATATACAAAAGATCTTTTGAATAAGTTTGATTTACAAAACTGCAAGCCCTGTTCTACTCCCATGTGCAACACCACACAACTGGATGCTGATCAGAAAGGTAAAGCTGTTGATGAAACACTTTACAGATGTATGATTGGGTCCTTGATGTATTTAACAGCTTCTAGACCAGATATTATGTTTGCTACATGTGTTTGTGCTAGATTTCAGGCTGCTCCTAAAGAGTCTCATTTGATTGCAGTCAAGAGAATCTTTAGATATTTGCAAGGTACACAATCTCTGGGTTTATGGTATTCCACTGGACACTCTTGCAAATTAGTTGCTTTTTCAGATAGTGACTATGCAGGGTGCAAGTTAACTAGAAAGTTAACTTCTGGTGGTTGTCAATTCCTAGGCAACTGTTTGATTTCTTGGCAGAGTAAGAAACAAACATCTGTTGCTACATCAACTGCTGAGGCCGAGTACATTACTACTGCAAGTTGTACTTCTTAGGTACTCTGGCTTCAGAACCAACTTCTGGATTATGGCATTACAGAGACTAAGACTCCATTATTAATGGATAGTGCTTCAGCTCTGTGTATTGTCAAAAATCCAGTCCAGCACTCTAGGACCAAACATATAGAGATCAGACATCATTTTATTCGGGATTGCTTTGAAAAGGTCTGATTGATCCTAAGTTTGTGCCTAGTGCTGATGAGCTTGCAGATATTTTTACTAAGCCTTTGGATAGTTCTACTTTCCAAAACCTTGTGTTAAGGCTTGGTATGCTGCAGCTAGAATAAGTGACAACTACTAATGATTTCAGTAATAATTACTGGTGATCATTGGTACCCATGTCACATATAAGTACTGATGAGTCCTTTCACCTTCAGTAGTTTTATAACTACTGACGGCTAAATGCCTCACAAGTACTGAAGTACTTTATCTGTTCTAAACTACTGATGTAGTTACAACTACTGATGTAGTTACAACTACTGAAATCAGTACAACAGATAAGTACTGATGTCCTATGAAACACCTGAAAAGCAGATGCAAAGTCTGATGAGTAAGTGTTGAGGACAGTATGAAACAGCTGAAAGGCTATGAATTGACGAAAACTACTGAAGAGAACTTTCTCTTCGGTTGTTTCTCAACTGCTGTTTCATTCTAAACAACTGAAGCAAAACCATGTCTTCAGTAGTTTTATAACTACTGATGACTAATACCAAGTCTTCAGCTGTTTACAACAACTGATGACAAAACCACTGTCTTCAGTAGTTTCACAACTACTGATGACAAACACCAAGTCCTCAATTGTTTCATCATCTGAAGTCAAAACCATGGTCTTCAGTAGTTTTCTAACTACTGATGCCTAACACCACGACTTCAGCTGTTTCAACGTCTGAAAGGGTAATACCATGTCAACAGTCGTTTAAAACTACTGATGACTAACACCAAATCCTTCAGTCGTTTTCTATCCCCCGTACCCTATAAATATCCTTGACCTAATCCTTCAGAGCTTCATCTTCTTCAAACCTAACGTTCATCTCTCCAAAACTTCTCTCCCTAAATGGCGTCCATGCAACTCAAACCCGACACAACTGTGTAGCTTACCTCACCAAATCGCCATTCTGGGCTAAGTTCGATAATGCTATTGATCTTATGGTCCAGTCACAATACAAAACGGCCTTTCTTCTCAATCCAATCCAATCCTTCATGCTGAATCCCTTACCAGTTTTGATGAACGTCACCCTCATCACTGGGGAGAACAACACACGTCTCTCCGGTCGGTCGTCAACAACCACGAAGTGGTCATCACTCCGATATACTCCGTCAAACTCTACACCTGGATGATGCTACTTCTCCTGCTGGATATCCCAAGGGCACAACTGATTTATCCTTTCCCCACCATGGATATCAGGGAAATCTTAGTGCCTCCACCATACTGAAGAAACATTTCCATGACGCTGAACGTCTAATCTTCACATGGTAAATGTCTGTTTGGCTCCTAAGACTTCGTCTTGGGATCAAATGTCTACAAAGTGGCAGCAGGTAATGTATTCCATTCTTGAGCAATAGCCTTTAAATTTTTCATAAATAATATTTTCAGAGCTCAAGGATATGGCTCAAAAAACAACTGCTAACCGTTGGATATTATATCCGCGGTTCATAATGGCCATAATTACAAACCAGCTTCAAGCTGAGGGACTTGTTGGCCTGGGAGTCCTTGCTATGGCTGTCTTGCCTGAAGTATACTCCCGGCACAACTCTGACCACTCACTCAAACTGGCTGCCAAGCTGCGCAAACCCACGCAGTAGAACCCACAGCCACCACCTCCAATCAAAAGTCCCACCAAACCCACTAAAAAGAAAACCAAAAAGGCTACTCAGGGAATGAGTCCCCTGAGGATGCCCCTGCAACACAAACGCAGGCCATATCCACTGGTTATAACCCCCTAGTGGATATAAGGACTCTTCCAGCCATAGCCGCTCAGGATTTCTCTCAACAGGAGCCTGCAGCCACCACACAAGGGGTACCCACACATCTGGGATCTTCCTCACTTGAGGAGATTTCCATTGAAGAGCACCATCCTCCCCAGGTGCACACTGCTTCTACCCCATCACCCCATGCAACCGCCCCCCAAAGTTCTACATTGCTTGTTGCACAAGTGCTGACTCAGTTGCACTCCTCACCCCCTCCCCAGATACCAATTACTACTGGGAACACCTCTACCATTGAGGGGGAGGACCAAAGTGCAGCTGAGAACCCACAGCATAGGGGTTACAATGTTCCTTCTCCTAGTGTAGCAATGGAGATTGGAACTTCTGGTGAGGCTGCCACTTCTCCTGCGTCAGCATATGATCAGGTTGTAGTTGGTACCATTACTAAGACCTTACCAGAGGCAACTGCTGATGATGGACACAGTCCCGAGGCAGGAAGTCCCCAGTACCAAGACAAAGGGGCACATGCTACAACTGAGCTACACTCAGTGCATGTTCATCCTGATCCTATCAGGAGGTCAGGTGATTCAGTATCTACTGATGATGACCTGGGCTTTTTTTACGATGTAATCGCCCAAAACACCATCCTGGAGGAGGAGGTGAGCAGACTCAAAGAGCTGCTTGCCAAAACTTCTAAGGACCAAAGACCATCTGCCTCCACCAACCCACAGATGGCACCTTCAGTTGAAGGTTCCCCAAACACTTTACCCTCTCACTCCAATGAGCCTCCAGCTTCTGCTTTTGGCACTATCTCTCGGGGACAGAACCCCCCAGAGCAGATGGTTGCTGTATTCCAACAATCCATACCTCTCATCACTCCCATTATCAATGAAATTGTTACTAAAGCCATTGATGAGAGGATTTCCTCAAATCTACAATCACTGTTTGATAATGTTGTGCAAAAGACACTTTCTGCGGTACAAACCCCTACCTCCAATGCATCCAAAAAGGGGGAGAGTACTGCAGTGAAAGAAAAAAGAGGAAAGAAAAAAGGATGAGAAGGCACAAGAGAAAGCTCAGGAGTTGGAAAAACAAAAGCAACAACAACTTATCACTTACAAAAGAAAGAAGAGTGCTGGTGATCAACCTACTGCTGAAGAAAAATCCTTGGAAGAGCTGGTAAAAGATGCAGATGACACATACAGCCGATCCATGGATAAAATCATTGAGCAACTCTTCAAGCAAGGTTTTGATACAGCACATTAGATAGTGAGATCAGGAAGTTGGAAGTGGAGGAGATTCAAACCGATGGGCTGGGTATGATGTACTGGAGAAAGAGAGATTGGAGATCATGATCCGTTTCATTGCCAAATACTTAGGAAGATCTTTGATGGAGATTCGTGCATGGACCAGAGACAGTATTCTGGCTATAGCCACCAGAATCTGTCTGTCTGAGCAATTCCAAAGGGGATTATCATTGAAGCCCTTGATGAGGCTGGGGCTGGAAAAAGGTTTGAAATGGCAAGACTTACAAAGGCTAAACTCACAACCAAAATGCTGGAACAACCTTCCCTTTCACCCACTCAAAAACAGCCTACCCCTCAAATCTCCAAACCAATCTCAAAGCCCAAATCCAAACTTCCTCAACCTCAAAACCAACTCCCTTACCATCTAAACCAACAGCCGATGATACACCTAAGAAGAAGAAGAGAAGGGTGTTGAGGCTAGAAGAAGAAGAAGAAGGATGATGTGGAAGAAGATAGGCTGCCTCTGTCTGCAGTTCTAACATTGGCGAAAGCCAAACCTATGCCCATCACTCCCACCTCACAGATGGATGTTGTGAGAGTAAAGATTGAAGAAGAGGCAGCAGCAAAAGCTTCATGATGATGAAATGCTGAAAAGCATTGACAAAACTTATGCTGCTTCGTCATCAATTATTAGTATGAAGAAAGAAGCTCTGAGGTTGTACACTCTCGCCAACACATTTCAATATCAGAAGGAAAAGGTGAGAGTATGGCCTGATCCTAGGGTGGCTCACAGGATTGTAAAGAAAGATATTCCTTCGAGATACACGGGCCAAGTCAAAAGGATCGTAGATGAAGAGATCACAGTGGCCCTTGTAGTATCACCCTGGGAGATTGTCGAAGACTTCAAAAAGGCCTATGAGACTAACAACCACCCCAAAAGATGTTAGAGAATAGAATTATTAAAAAGGGGTTAGTCTACAAGAGGCTTGAGAACTTCAAACAAAATGAGCTCAGTCTGTTACTTGAAGGGACTCATCCTGATGAGTTTGCATACAGACAGATTACAACAGTTGAGCTCAAAAATGGCAAACAGGCCAAGTACATCTCAGAGCTGTATGGGCGAGAAGGATTGTTTAATGGTGAAGCCGAGAACCTGACCATGGAAGAACAAATCATGTTTCTCAGGGCATACACCAGAGAATCCTACAGGCTTATACACGGGAAGTAGATCTCATGAATGGATAACAACTCTGTGTCCAGTTCCCCAAAACAGAGTTCCCATTCATATCTTGCCAAACAAATATCTGAGATTTCTTCCTAGGCCGGAGCTTATATGGGTCATCTTCCCTACTGATCAAGAAGGAAAAAGACCAACCTTTTTGCCAACAATAAGTGGGAAAATAAATAAATTAGAGGTTTTGGCTGCATTGGTTCAGGGGGAGTTTGTTGGACCAAAAAAACCAATGAGCCAAGATCAGAAAACCTCTAAGTCCTACATGATATCACAACAACTACTGAAGGCTTCATCAGCAGTTCGACAAGTGCTGAAAACTCCAACAGCTGAAGATCAAGTGCTGAAGACTTAAACAGCTGAAGACTAAAGTGCTGAAGTTCAACAGCTGAAGAACACAAGTGCTGAAGCTGACAGCTGAAGAACACAAGTGCTGAAGCTGAAGACCAAAGTACTGAAGTACAACAGCTGAAGAGTTTACAAGTGCTGAAGATCAACAACTAATGTACAAAGTCTGAAGACAAAGACTGAAGACATCAGCTGATGATATCTACTGAAGTCATCAGCTGATGAAACGTCTGAAGTTCAAGTCTGAAGATCAAGTACTGAAGTTTCAGTAGTTTGTCACAACAGCTGAAGAGTACTTCTTCAGTAGTTATGATATCAGTAGTTTTATGTTTTTACTTTCAGTATTTTTGTAAAATGACTGAAGAGCTTGTTCTTCAGTCGTTGTAGTTTCAGTAGTTTTATGTTTTTCAGTAGTTATAATAACTGATAACACTTAGTATTTTTGTAAGGAGATGTCCGTTGTTTTGACATCTTCAGTAGTTGTGTTTCAGTTGTAATAATTCTGTTAGATGTCACTATCAAGTGACATCAGCAGACGTCACATCTCTTATATAAGAGGTGTCGACCTAATTGTAAGTGTGACATTCCGTTACCACGAAAGCGAATATTGAATGAAATATATTTGCAGAATTCTCTCTCTATAACCGTCTTTGTTCTTCATTGAATATCGTTTCGTTCTTGTGAATTGGCTAATTCATTGGTTGAATTCCGCTGCTATACTCTCTAATCAATCAAACATAGATCACTGATCCTAACATACATAATCTTTTGTTCCTTTATACGTTCGCTCCTTCGAGTCTGTTGCGACAACAGGTCGCTCACCTCATTAACAATCCCAACGACTTCGCGCGATCCGAGTCTGTTGCAACCATATAGTTGCTCACCCCAATTGCCAATCTCAACGATAGCATGCTTTCCGAGTCTCTTGCAACCATAGGGCTGCTCACCTCATGGCAACTTCACAATAACGCGTTGTCCGAGTCTGTTGCAACAACTGAGTTGCTCACCTCCTTTCTCTGGCCATCTTAATGATGCCTATGATCCGAGTCTTTTGCAACCACACGTTGCTCACCCCATTGGCAATCTCCATGACTGCCTGTGATCCGAGTCTTTTGCAACCACACGTTGCTCACCCCATTGACAATCTCCATGATTGCCTGTGATCCGAGTCTTTTGCAACCACACGTTGCTCACTCATTGTATGCTTGCAAGCCTTTCCTTCATTCATTCGTCATTCAATAATGCATGCATTCTTACTTTATGTTCCTCTTTCATTATCTTTCACTTTACGTTACATAATACTTCATTCATTCATTAACATAACACGTAAAGTCACAAGAAAGATAAACATACATCGTAATAAGGAACACATCATACACATTCATCATCATCATACAGGGCAACACCATACATATATAACATGCATAAACATGCAACATCATCATCATGCCCAACATGCTTTCTAAGGCCCCAATCGTCATCTTACATGCTCTTACAGAACCCTTACGTCAAAACTTACATCTGCACTTTTCCCCGAAAGTCAGAAGTCAAACTACACTTTCCTCGGGTGTGACAGCCCTACTCGGGCGTATGGACACCCTTCAGTCGCATGGCCTCCATGCGACTGAACATCATCCGATTGAACTAATGCGGATGAACACCTATGCGAGTCGTGCGAATGGACAATGCGGATGGACCTCATGCAAATGGGATTAATGCGATGGACCTTCAGTCGCATGACCTCCATGCGACTGGCCTTTCAATCATGCGAATGGACCTTCAATCGTGCGAATGGACATTCAATCGTGCGAATGGACCCAATCGCACCCTAATCGGCCGTATGGCCTCCATTCGGCCTCCAGTCGGTCGCCTAGCCCTAACTGATGCAGAATGCAGTTCATCCCGACTGCAGCCGAGGGTTTTCGGCCTCCAAACTCATCTAAACCCATTTTAAGCCCAAATCGACCATCCTAAACCTTAGGGATGCATACCACGACACCATTCAAGCACACACAAGCTCACAATCAAGTCACACGCATCATACATACACATACACATACACAAACGGGTCAACTTACACACATACGAAAAACCCGATTTCAGATGTTTTCCAGCCCCAAATCGTTTGAAAACAAGTAAAAGAGGGGTCTTAGAACTCACATAAACGAGCACAATGTTAAGGGCTTCGATTCGGCTTGCTTCACGACAATATTGGCGACCCGAACCCACTCGAACCAACACTTTTTCCTCTTTTTCTCTTCTTTCTCTCTTCTTCTCTTTATGTAGCTGAAATGTGGGGTGTGTGGGGAGAGTGGGCTGCCCTCTCCCTACTAATATCACCACATTTCCCAACTTTTCTTCGTTGGCGAGTTTGGTCCCTCGACTTTTGGACTTTATTTTCTTTTCTTTCGTCATCGGCTTCAAAATAATAAATATCCGGGTGTTACATGTTGAAGGTCTCACCTTGGAAGGGTATTATCCGATTTAGAAAGCGGGGCAAGTTGAGCCCAAGATATATAGGCCCTTTCCCAATCATTGCTCGAGTAGGAGAGGTGGCCTATAGGCTAGAATTGCCAGATGAGTTAAGTGGGATTCACCCGACATTCCATGTGTCTCATCTGAGAAAGTGTATAGCCGATGAAGACATGATTGTTCCACTGAAGGATATCGAAATAGATGAAAGGCTCAATTATGTGGAGCAACCAGTGGCAATCGTCGACCGTAAAGAAAAGAGGCTGCGAAATAAAGTGGTTCCTCTTGTGCGTGTACAGTGGAAGCACAAGAAAGGATCCGAGACTACATGGGAGACTGAGGAGGAAATGAGGCAGCATTATCCTCGTCTGTTTGAGGAATAACAGGTTTCGGGGACGAAACCTATATAAGGGGGGTGGACTTGTAACACCCGGTTATCTTAAAAGGCAAGATATAAAGAATAAAAAGAAAGAAAAGTAATAATGTCCAAGTGGAGGGACCAAAAGTGTCCAAAGAACAAATATCTTTGAAAGTTGGTGTAAAAGGTGGGCATGGTCGCCCACCCTCTTTTCACATCACCATCTTCTTCGTTTTTTTAGAGAGAGAGAGCAGAGAACTCTCGGTTTTCAGAACAAAAAGAAGAAGTGGGCGAATTCAAGGTAAGAATTCGCGGTTTTTTATGTGTTTATGATGGGTTTTATCCCGGTTATGTGCTCTTATGCTTATGTGCTTTTGTTGTGTTCGGGTGTGTGCGTATGGTGTTGATTTTAGGTGTTTTGGAACTCTTTGCAAGCGGGTTCAAAGGAAGAAACACCCAAGTTGCATCAGGTGAGTTCTAGACCCCAGTTTTACTTGTTTTAAATGAATCTTTGGGGCTGAAAATGTATTAAAAT
>CM046443.1:25811944-25961944 GCA_025506515.1 Flaveria trinervia
ACTGACTGACAGCGACAGACAACTTTTACTTGAGACTTCTCAGTTTAAATCCCGAAGGTTTTTCTAAACAGTAGAGATGATCGGATAGACTAATAATCTAAAAGCGATCCAAAAAATGTTTAAAAGATATAAATATATATATATATATATCAACGTTGGTTGCCAATCGGATGTCATCAACTTCGACACTGCTTAAATATGTGTGTTTCAAAGTTCTCTTAAATGGATGTCTTTCCTTTGAGCCAGAGATACATGTTCAAATCTTGCTTTCTACATTTCTTTTGTTAGGGTGTTTATTTTTTTCTTTTAATTTTTTTTAATATTTAATATTTTTATACATTAGATCATAAAATGTTATTTTTGATATATTTTTAGGCTCCAAAACCGAACAACCACAACTTCATATGCTTCTTTTATGTACGTAATCACGTTTATGTCACCGCTATAACACATATAACTAAGTTCGCAAGTCTCAAATAAAGTTTTTTTTATGTTCCAACGTTTCGACAATATTTTTTAAAGGTAGTTTCATTCAACACAAGAGCTTACTTATAGGTTTTGCTTTTTTTAAACGTAAATGCACAACAACAATTGACCATACATATGACATTTTGCATTCTATAGGTAACATTTTACTTTATTTATGGTTTGATAACATAACTCATTTTTTGTTTATTACATTTTAGTTTCGTGTATTATCAACGTCCCATTTAATGTGTGGGTTTGCGTCTGTGTTTCAATGTTAGTTTTCTTTTTCATAAGTTTATGCATTTGTTGCCATGGGTGTACCTACATGTCGGGGTGGGGGTAGCCGCCCAGCCTAAACAAAAAAATTTCAGTGTTATGTATATTATAAAATCCTAACTATCCCTTTTAAAATTTTGTAATCATCCCCATGAACTTTTGAAACTGAAGAGAAAACAATAATGTCTTAAACACATTGTCAGGATGAAATTACAACTGACTTATAGTTCAGCGAATCATATTTTCTTGTTAACCGGGGTCTATAACCTAGTAGATTTTTAATACTTATACCCTCAAATAATCAAGTAATTAGTAGGAAGAAAAAAATTATACCGAGATAATGATTTTTATTATTAAGCAAGCTAAATTTATATTGGTCAACATTATTCGCAAAATGTGTTTTTCAGCATTAAAGAGTTTGGGAACCATTTTAACGATACATATTACATATCATCATTTCTATGAGTATAATTGTCTTAAACATTATATATAACCACTTTTATTAGTATAATTCTTTTAATGTAGTTCTTGATATATATGAAAATACAAGATTTTAGGGACCATTTTAACCATGTTTTTTAGTAATAAACCGGATCTAACCTAAACCAGACAAAAAAATATATTATATTATGATAGTCAAATTATACTTAAAAATCTCCGCCCCGCATGAAAAAGGTTTATGAATTTGCCACTTTCTGTTGAAATGCACTAGTAAGATAAACACATTATATACAAAATGGATTGTGACTTAATATCTATATGTAATACATCTATTTGGGGTAAGATAGGTCATTTAGCTTAAATTCAAGACATTGGGTATAACTTTTTAAGTATAGTGTCCAAGTGTGGTATACGTATATTCTTCATTTTTCATCATTAGATATGATGAACGCATTTAATATTATTATTTAATAATAATCATTTAATAAATGATACATTTATAATTAATAATTAAATGATTAATATTAAATAGACATAATAACATTTAAGTTCTGTATACTAATATGTAAAATGTGAAATTTGGTATACATCACGTCCCATATTTTTATTCAAGCGGAGCCTATAACATTGAGAAAATGTTAAACAATTGGTGGGGCGGAGATTTAATAGTTGAACAGTCGGTTGATAGATTAATCATGATACAAATTTTAGCAATATTTACGTAGTAGGTTAGTATCCTATATATTACAAGGGTTGAAAAAATAAAATAATAAATAATTAATAATAAAAATTTATAAATTATAAAATTATGTTTGAAGATAAAATATAATTATAATTGCATATGAATAGTTATCTCAAGTAAATAAACAATAAATAGGTTATAGATAAATAGATATATAGATAAATAGATAGTCTAGTTAAACAGATTATAGTTCATAATAAATATAAAAGTTACAGTACGATTTTTTAATATAAGATATGTATAAAATTATATATACGTACTTGTTCAAGAGATAAAACAATTAGACTATTTTAAATCTCTTATCTAAATAGTTTCATTTTTAAATATTTGTTTTTAGATTTTATTATAAAAATTTATTGTTTATAAAAATCTTGTTTATTAAAAACTCAAGTTTCTAATTATTCTAGTTGATTTAATAAAACTACTTTTACAACATCCAAATTTTTTATAATTATTTTAAAAAAGGACTGATTAAAATATTTTGTTTCAAAAGGTTTAGTGTTTTAGAAAATATATGAATTTTATTTTTGTTTATAAAATTATTTTTAAAAACATAGTTTGATTTTAAAAAATATAGATGAGAGAGAAAAATATATCAATTGAAAATTAATTTTATGAAAAGAGAGAAATTGTTAGAGTGTTTAAATTACTTTAATATTTTTGGAGGAATATAAAGTAAGAATACTTTAAAAAATAACAAGTGTTAAAAAATGATTTAAGAATATAACAAGTGGCAAAAAAATTCTTTTATTAATATCTATAGATATTAATATCTATAGATGTATATAGTTTAACATAGGTTGACGACTTCCTTGGTTGCTTGTGTTTGTGTTGCATGTTCACCCGTGTAGTGCAGGCTCGAGACATTTCTCGTCTTATCGGCTAACTCATTGGGTTTCCACTTCATTTCGATATCATTTTTATAAAGAAAAACAAAAAAAAACGAGTCCGTTAAATACAAGTTATATTTATCTTGTTCCTTTTAAATTCAAGATTTTCCTTCAAAGATATTTGATATGCAGTATATATTCAAAATCAAAACGTGATATAAATAATAGGTTTTTTGGTTGTGGTTGTAATAGCTAATTGATGTACTATATTTGATGAATCGAATGAAAACAAATAAGCAAGTGTAGGAAAGGGAGCATGAACATGTCTCCTAAGGATGGAAGGCATGCCCTCAACGTCGATTGTATTTTTAACAACAATGTCTTTCTTTAATCATCTAATCAACTTACACTAAAAATATTTAAACACAACATTTTTTAGAGTTGTCACCAACGTCGCTAGACCATTAGATCATGAGCAAATAAACAAGTATATGCCTTGAGTTATAAATATACATAACTTTTGTTTCATTAAAACTATGAGATGCAAACGAGAAGTCTGAATCTGCTGGATGCTTGGACACACGGTAGATGCGGCTTGCCCCAACCCTCGAGCTCTAATTTTAAGATTTGAAACTTATATTTTGAACTCATATTGTTTTTCGAAAGTTTTTTTGTAGTTTTAACTAATTTTATATTATAATAAGCTTCTATGTCGGTTACAATAGTAAGTGACACTAAATAATTGTGCATAAGGTAGAACTCTTTAATATACAACTTTTTTTATCCAATTTACTTTCACTATATATATATATACATATATATATATACATATATATATATATATATACACATATATATACACATACATATATATATACACATACATATATATATATACATATCTATATTTATTAATAAAACAATAACTTTAGTGCCACGTGTCATTCTCTTAAGCCTTTATTTTTTTCGATTCCCGCCTAAATATGTATTTGTTCTTAGTGTTAGTTCAGGTTCATTTGACTAAAAGTTAACTTTTATACAAGAGATATTTATGGAAAATTTAAAACTTTAACCTTAAATTAGACCACATTTTTATTTAGAAATTAAATCATGTCCGGTATTTCTTCTTTTTTCAAATAATTTATCAATAAAAACTATACAAATCATTTATGATTTTCTTTATCTATGAAAACGACGAAAGTTACAAAAGTTTTTAATCGACTCCTTTTCAGTTTAAATGAATTCATGGGTATCTATTTTTGAAAATAAAATCATACCCGATTTTAAAATATTTTACAACCATTCTAGGGTTACGACCCTTGTGATTTGTCTTTATAAAGTCTGATGATATCGCATTCGACAGACTTCATATACGTTCTCATTTTGGCTTCGGTTTTATCAAGTTTTCTTCAACAAAATGTATTAACTTTTTGTTATATTTGAGTTTTCATCCTCAGCGATTATGATTTAACCTATCATTATTTACAATTGTGTTTTTGTATTCATATTTTTTTACTTTAATTTTTCTAAGTTGATCTACTTCAACAATTCATCTGTTTTTACTTTTTAAACTTCTTTATTCTTTTTATGTGTATTGTCATATTATTATTATTATTGTTGTTATTATTATTGTTATTATTATTTGTATTATTATTATTGTTATTATTATTTTATTATTATTATTATTATTATTATTATTATTATTATTATTATTATGTTTGATTGGAATTCGTTTGATATGTACAAATTGTTTTGATGTATCTACAAGTAATATTGAAAACCATACTTTTAATCCACGATTGACTTTGACATCTTCAGACATAAGGATATATTTTAAATTTCAAAGAAGACAACGTCTGTATCAGTGTGTTTTGAAATGACAATAAATAAAAGCCATCGACAATCGCTATCCAAAGTTGGTTTGTTTTTTTAATAAGGATCATGATCTGCTTTATGTTGTGTTATTTCGAGTTAAAATTAAGTAGATAGATGTTAAAACTATAATATTAGATAATAATGGAAAAATAACCAACAAAACATTAAATATTGTATATAAATAAATTTTCGGATGTTTATGAATTTGAACTATTGTTTTTCATGTTCAATTTAATTTGTATATTACTTAAAGTTATTTTTTATAAAGCTATTTCATTAAAAATTATACACTATTTAGATGTATAAATATTAAAAAGAAAACTACTAATGTTAGATATAACTAATGTAAAAAATCATACATAAACGTTGATGTACAAAATATTATCAACAACATTATAACTTACGCATATTTTTAAATAATAATAATATTTTTTGATTGAACCCGTGTATTACACGACTTTAGCCTAGTATATATATACATATAATATATATACATATATATATATACATATATATATACATATATATATATATATATATATATATATATATATATATATAATATATATATATATATATACATATATAGTTTCAGGATGTTTTCCGAAGAGACCTTGGCCGGATTGAGATTGACATAGCTTGAGCATGCCTTCGTGAGCAAACCCACACAAGTTTGATTTTTATCCCCTTCCCTCTCCGTTGGTTTTTTACACCCCTTTGGCCATTTCTTTTTTTTATTTTCTTTTAACCTTTACTTTGTTAAAAAAACTAAAATTTTACTTTAATATTTTCATTTTTTCCTACAACATTTGTATTATTAAAGTTCCTTAAAATTATTTTAGTTTTTTCTACTTTCTCTTTGTACAAATATTTGGTTTCTTGTGTGCGTTATGTTTATTTCTGTCGATATTTATGCGTTACTTTTTTAATCGATTGGTTTCTTTATGTAACATTTTGAATTAAAATGTAACAATATCTTTTGGGTATATTTAGTGTATTGAATCTACTGAATGTTCCATTTAACCCTTAGAACCTTCTCGCTTCAATGCCTTCCCGTCATAACTTGTGGGGTTGTAATGCGTGTTTACTTTGTTTTTAAAATGCATTAGCCCCACAACACACAGCCAAAACTTGAGGTCAAATATGTTGGATTCATATGTTTGAGTCACGATAGTTGACAACACAACCACCGAGATAAGGTTCAAAAATGTTAGACCACATGTAACAATATTAATTAGTTCATTTACGTAAACATCTCTTTGTCTTTATATATCAATCCTTTAGAATACATTAACACATACTTACTTTAACTAGTACATGTAGAGAATAATTGTCGAGTTCTTGTCAGGTGAGCAAACATATGGTATAGCTCCTATCAGGGTGAGCATGTACAAAACAAGGCTCATATCATGTAAGCATGTACAGAGACATGATTCCTATCAAGTGAGTATATATAAGACATGACTCATATTAGGTGAAAATCAAACTCCTTTAGTAATAACTTTAACTTTAGCTTTTACATGAGAATTTTATCACTATATAGGTCCACTTTATCATCTTTATTGTGTCATTCTGTAACTCTTTACATGTGATGTGACTGTATTATACTTTAGTTTTTTTGTAACACTCTTTGGCTTTATACCATAGTATCACTGTCATTACTTATTCTTAATACCTTGCATTGTACCTTGCAAACTATCATATTATATGCCCTTTACACAAGTGTAAGTTAGGTTAGTTATAGAGATAAGGACTAGATGATGACCATTAATTATGTTATGAAGGGACTATCTTAAAATCTGGTTAAGTGTTGTAAGACTTTGAGTTAGATACGAGGGTCTTTTCCTAGAGTTGTCTAAGTATGTTGAGTTACGAAGGAACAGTAAATTACTGAGGCGTGTACATCAAACTTGGCCAAGTATCATGAGTGGAAGAGGACACTAAAATACATAGGCTTTAACATCAACCTTGTTCAAGTATCATGAGTTATAGAGGCACACTCAAATAGAGGCTTTAACATATACAAATTTACATCATTTTTATCTAAATCTTAAGGCTTGCGAAGGTTATACCCTACTTATAGAGGATTTAAATCGCTTTCTTTCTAGGTATACGACTTACAAAGGAGGTGATCAGTTAAGGGGATGTTACACTATTATTTATCAGCATCTTCAAAATTTGATTGTTATTAGTTAAGGAGTCATATAGTCAGTTGCATAGGTACAAAAAGACTTAAACCTACTAGTGTGTTTGTCGTAACAACCTTAACATCAATTCTACGATACATAAATTAATCAATTAACTATCCTCTTATGGTTGATATATACTATCAATATGCAAGACCTTTAATGCATAACACTAGCAAAACTCTTATTGTTTTCATAGAAATGCAAGCTTTACTTTCGAAGTTTAACAAATTTTATCCATAAACAATCACATATGTATATTAACCCCAAGACAATATAAACATGTACGAATATGAGGATCTAAAACTCATATTTGAGGATCACTCAAATAATACCTTAGAAAAGAGGTTTCTTCACATCAAGATCTAGTAAAATACATCAAGATGCCAACTTCATGATTTAATTCCTTTGTATACAACATCAAAGCATGATTCGTGCTTAGATCTATGCTTTTGAATGAGATCCAAGTATAAAAATCATACCATTTTCTTCTTCCTTGAGCGTGCGCGCACGCTCTCTCTCTCTTTCTTTGTCTCTTTACTTTCTCTCTCTAATGCTATAAGCTCTCTCTCCCTCTCTCAACTTTTAAAAAAACGTAACATGCAAGGAAAGAGTAAAGGAGGTTGATTACCATACCTTTCCTTTTATAGTCGAGTGTTAAGATTACCACCTTAACTTCTTTTAATAGACAACTATCAATTTATTATAAATTTTACCTAAAACTCTTTTAAACTAACTCTAATTACAAGAAAATTGATTCGTTATAGCAAGTGTCACCACACCGTCTTGTGATTGCAACACGTAGGCTATTCGTTCATACGTTGTTGTTCAGTTTTCATTTTTGATTATTACAAAGGAGAAGTCACTTTTCAGAGTTTTTTTTCTTGCATTTGGATGCCTTGTTTTGAACCACACAAACATCTTTTTTGGTTTTGGTATGTTCAAGTTTTGTACATGTTACCAGATCTACCAACCAAATGGTTGATACATTGTGTCTTTTCTATTTGTTCCTGTCTCATGCCCGCAGAAGGTATGAAACCGTAAACCACCGTATCCTTGTGTTAGTGAAGATAATAAAAGTTAGTTAAATTGATTTTAATCATAATGTTAAGTGTCAATTATATATTAGATATATAATTTAACTAACATGTTAGTTAATAAATTGAATTTTATTATGAGATTATTACACAGACCTAAATTGTAATTATATCAAACTTTTAACCTTGAGTTGGTGACCAAGTTGGTGGATTAATATAAACTAGTTTGGTACCCGGAAGCGTATCACATGTTATATAGATGGGCTAAACGAAGACTCGGAACTCTGTCATCATGGTCGCAAGCTAACACATCTACCAACAAATGAGAGTCAAAGACAAGAGGCAACATAATCAGAATAGTGCTCCTCAAAATTAATGGTCGGTGTGAACTAAAGTACACTAACACATAGCAATAGTCCATACTCCACGTCAAAGCTCAGACTCGTTTTTGCGTATCATCATAGTACCGAAATCAAATTCATGACGCGGGTAAATATAATGACAAATCCGGTATTGCCAATGACAACCATAACCCTCATATGTGCCCGATGGCCATCATTATCAACCAAACCCTAAAAGGCAAAAATGTAAGTATAACAACACAAATGTTATAAGGCTCAGAAGCGGTTGTTTTTTTCGATTGCAAACATCAGGTTTACCTCACTGTAACAACAAACATAACCTTCTTTTCGTCATCATCGCCTCTAAACCATCCAAAATTAATCTCTAAACACTTAATCAACAGTCGGAACATGCATCGGGTCTCAGATGAGATTATGCTTATCATCATTGACTGCTACACCATCTAAGAGATAAGAAAAAAGAATCAGTTCTAGAGAGTCCAGATCGATAATATTTTTAGGGTCTTAGATGAGCCAACCTCATTATCATCGACAACAACTATTCAAACAAGAAAGGCTGAAAAACTCCAATAATACAACAGACACAAGTTAATTTCATGGTGTGACCACCTTTTAGGATCTCAGATGAGCCAAGGCTCATCATCATCAACAACAACAATTCAAGGGCGAACAGGCCCACGATTCGAAGCTAAAGATCGGACGGTGGGTTCAAGCAACATAGAACAACCAAAGAACAACACCAAAGTTAAATCGGGGATATGAAATCCAACGACAACATACCAATACCTCGATCGATGTGTAGCGTAGACACCACCAAAAGTGACCGGTAATGGCTACCGGCGGCATCTGACGACTATAAAAGAGATGGTCCTAGCCAGAAACAGGAGGCGAGGCCACCACCATTCACAATGCACAAGTAGCGATCGACTTTGACCCAAATAATACATCTAAGGACCGACCATTAGTGGAATAACCCTAACCCACCGCCAGTTGCGAAACAACCACCACTATCATAAAACCAAGCAGATCTCAACCGATGAAGGACGGCGACGCTACAATCGAGCACATCAACGTCTATGCCCTGGAAATCACAGTTAAAAGCCCAACCGTCAATGAATAAACCCACTTCGTTGTCATTTCCGCTATCATCAAATCTCAACCAAGGAAGGGCAGCGGCGCTGCAATAGAGCACATCGACGTCAACACCATGGGAACCACAACCATAAGCCCGGTTAAGTCACCAATGTTCACGCTCACTTTAAAGAGGCATTGAAAACAAATCAAAGATAGTCGTCCAACAAACCAAGGATTTCTTCCATGGCGAGATGATAATGCAGGCGATGGTGGTGCAATCGGTGGTGGTGCAGGCGGGGGCGGTGCAACGTTGGCTGTGCAATGATGTCTGCTCACGAAATTTTAAGGAGAGAGAGAAAGACTGGGGGAAGGTTCTTCTCTCTTTCCCTTTTGAGGTTTTAATCTTTCAGAATACCCAAAATATCCTTTTACTATTCATCACAATCCTTTATTCATATAAGGAGAACTAGGTGGTCAAGGTGAACTCCACGACCTTGATAAATAAGTATTAGTATAAAAAGGAATTAGAGGTGGGGTTTAAATAAAGGTAATACATAACTTACGCAATATAGTTGCAAGAGTTGTATCCCCAATTACCCCACCTAAAGTCGCATGCACTCTGTGACCGCCATCATCAACTGAGCGGTTGCCGCTGCTGCCACATTGCTACCCAGCGTGTTGCCACCACAACGAACTCTACCCCATGCCTAAAAACGTAAACAATTTTAATTAAATTTAATATGTGAATAGACTTTAATTTATATCGACAAATGTGAATTCAAGGATTGTAATCAGGAAGTATCATTGTTAAAGGAACTTCGAGTTAATATTTGCGGAATCAACATTAACCTGGCTTAATTGTTTGATTAATGAATAATGATTAATGATTACGAACACAATTATAAGAACACAATTAATGAGAAGACAATAATTAATTCAACCGTATTTCATTAAATCTGATTAATGATTACAGATGAATTAATAATGAATGCTATAAAAAATAAAAACTACAATTGTGTTGATGTTAATGTGACAGCTGCTAGAGTTTATGTTTGTATGAATGATGTGATGTTTGTGTTGATAATCTAATGTTCGTCACCGTCTCTTATGTATGTTATATTGTTGATGTGAAACCTAGGATCCATATTTATAGGCATTTATGTTTCTATTAAGGAAACACTAGATCTTTTGGGATTTGCACAACTGTCTTGTTGGCGTGTTGACTTGTTGACTTGTAACACTTGTATTATTTAAATGCAAGTGTTTGGACTCCGCAAGTACATAGTCTTCCTTAGATGTTTGTTCTTCCGCAAGTACATAGTTTTCCGTAGATGTTTGTTCTTCCGCAAGAATCTTGTTCTTCCAAAGGCACATTGTTCTTCCAAAGGCACATTATTCTTCCGAAGATATCTATTGTTCTGAAGGCATTTGTTGTTCCGAAGATATCTGGTTGTAACACCGAAATAAAGTCGAAATGAGCCAATTAATAATAATGGGCTTAACCGAGATATTTTAAAGAAAATAATCAGGTAATGGAGCATGGACCAAGTAGACCTTGCGGGATACGTGTTTGGCGAGTTAAAGGTCCAAGAACGCCCGATATATATATATAAACGGATCAGCTTGAGTAGTTCTCATTTGCCACTCAACACCCCAAATTCTAGAGAAAGAGTGTAAAGTGGAGAAAATTGAAGATTCAAGGCTCGGTTGATCACGGGATTGAAGATTGGTGTTCGTGGGCATCCAAACAACAAGAAAACACCAAGAATCTAGGTAAGAAACATCATTTAATCTTTTATTTTGATGTAAACCCGGATTCTAGGGCTTGGGTTTTTGAAAGTGGCAAAGATTCACCCAAAACTCACGTTTTTGTGTAACAAAACATATAAAAAGCTTAGATATATCTTCATGGATGATAAACCAAGGTTTTGGGTGTAAAAGATTGAAGTTTTGGGTCAAAAATGGGTTGGTTCGTAATTTCCAGCTCGTTCTGCAAAATCGGGTGTTCATCCAGCGAAATTATGTATTCATCCAACGAAACTTTGGGTCTTCCTGCAAAACTATAGTTTCGCAGGTAGCTTCACAGACATGGTTTTCCAACAAAAGTTGGGCGAAACTGGCAGCGAAGATGCCAGCGAAACTAGCAGCGAAACTGCTGGAGAAACTAGCAGCAAAACTGTTAATCTGACAGTGAAACTACTGATCTAGCAGCGAAATTAGACAGAAATTAACTCCTTTGAGTGTTAACTTATCTGCAGGCTGTGTAGTGCAACCCTTGCTTTGAAAGCTTGATTGAGAAGCTACTCATCAAGTACAAGTGAGTTCTAGATCCCCTATTTTAAAGGTTTTGAACTAGTTTGGGGCTGAAAATGCATACTAAATATACGTTTAATACGAACAAGATTTTAAGAGGTTTTAATGGGAAGATCGATTTTTCTATAAGGAAATGTGCTATATAAAAGTGTTAAAATAAAAAATTTTCATGTTGACCTGGCAGCGGGACCCCAGCCAGGGGTGTTGCCCCTTGGACCCCACTAGGGGCTACTGCCCCTAGGACCCCACTGTCAGGGGCTGCCGCCCCCGAACCCCTGTTGTCCTGCGCAGGTTCAGTTATATTTTATGATGACTTATGCTTGTTGTGCATATGTTTATGTATGTGAATGTATGATGCATGATGTTTATGATGATGTATGATTGGTGCTATGTATGATGATGCTGATGTATGTTGATTATGTATGCTATGTATGTTATGTATGATATGTTTTCTTATGTTCCTTACTACATATTATGATATGACTTTACATGGTGTGATTATGATAACGAACATAAAGTATTATCTTAACAAAGTGAAAGATTTAAGATAATGAAAGTGGAACATAATGAATGAACGAATGAAAAGCCTTGCAAGCAAATGAAGGGAGGTTCACAACTCATTGAGAGTTGTTAGCTCAACTTTGTATTTAAAGCGTTTTTGCTAACTCATAAGGGTTCATACACACAGTAGGAGTTGGTCTAGGTGACTGCTCTATTACGTGCGATTTGATGATTACGGTGTGTATACAACGTGCAATTTTGCCTAACCCATAAGAGTTCATACACAGGGGAGTCCGTCTTAGTGACTACTCTATACGTGCGATATGTGTGATATGTGGGAAACGGGGTCCTTGTCGCTTAACCCTAGATGATATAGCTTTGTGCTCAAGAGGGGGGTTAAACATATGATAGGACCTAGATAGAAGTGAAAGATAATAAATGTACGAAAAGTGCGATAAGTACGAAATGTGCGAAACGTGCGAAATGTATGAAATGATGATGACGAAGATAATAATTATTACCTTGATGTACGCATGATGTGTGATCACGTGCAATAGTAAAGAAAATGTTTTAACGAATGAAAGGTAATATAAAGTTTTATAAAACTAGAACTCACTCAGCAACGCTGACTTTTTATGTGTTTTTCAGTTGGCATGTAAATGTTGCTGAGGATGGCACGGGGCGGCTACTTGACTCTTTTTTGATGGCATTCTTTTGTTTAATGTTTTTGTATTGTAATGCGAACAAATGATATTGCATAATAAATGGTTGTATTATTTTGTAAAAGCATTTTTAATGAAATGAGAAAGTTATTTAAATGTTTCCACTACTTGGTTCTAGTAAAGTTAATGTAATTATATGTTTTAAGTGTGATGATCGTCCGGCTGTGAGCGTCTCGGGAACCGGGTATTACACTGGTGTTCCGAAGGCATTTGTTCTTCCGAAGCTGATTGTTCATCAGCAGAAGATATTCGGATGATTGAATTTGTAAGAAACATATCTACGGAAGAACAGAAATGTTCATCCGTAAATGTTTTATATTTAGTCAATTTCACAAATTTAATAAGTATAATGTTTTACCTGCAAACATATATAAATCAACACAAATAAGAGTTAACTTATATACATAATGCATACATCAAAATAATGAATTAAAATCATTCATTACAAGTATTGATTAAAGTTTTAAGCCTATACAAAAAGATCTAGACCTATTGTTTCTAGATCTAACAACAAACACATTATATTTTAAGGCTACATAGTCTAACGGTATCATGTTTGCCCCTAATAGTATACTTTGGTTCGAGAAGAGGGTTTTTTAGAGCATTGCGTGATGTAAAACAAAAGGAGAAAGTATAGAGGAGAAACTGGTAATTTCTATTCATTAAGGTTACCATAAAAAATACATGCATCACATATTTATACACAACCATTCAATTTTAAAGTTCATAAACGTTAGATTGACCTATAACAATCGGTATTTATACGCTTAAAAATATTTATACAGGTCATCCACTCCATGACATGAAGATGGCGGTTGAAGTAAACTAAATTACCGTCAAGCACGGCGGCTTAATTACTCTTACATTCATGCACAAATGCTCACTATATAAGTCGCCACCACGCCATCTAGAACACTTCTCGTCTCCAGTTGATTGACAGCTAGTGGAATGATAGCTATCTATTATTCATATTTATATATAGTATAATTATATATATATCTTTTTCATAGTTTAATAAGAAGTCAAGTATCGAGCGAATGTATGAAAAGGAATTCAATGAAAACAAAACAATGACAGACGAACATCGGAAATAAATTTTCTAATTTCATGCAACTGTTTCATATTAATCATGATATTGATTAATATTCATATTTTATTATATCTTCTTAAATTTTTTTCTTACATTTATGTAAGTGAATCACATAACACCAAAAATAAGTGTAAATGAATTATTCAGTGACTAGAAGTATTCTTTAGCCTATTTTTTAACCCCGGCACCTAGATTTTCTAGGTAAGAAAATGACTTTTATCTTTGTAACTAATTTCAATTTTTAACATTTATATTTATTAATTACACTACACAACCTTTATATATATAATTTGTTTCATCTTTGGTCTTTTAGTCTAACGATAGTTTATATCGTTAAGTTAGATCACATGGTTATCACATTAGAGTATATGTGTATACAGCCCAGCATAATTTAAATTGAATCGACGTATTAAGAAAATATAATAAGTATTAAGTTTATTATTAATTGTTGGTCAACAAATTAAAGTTTATAATATCATATGTTTTCTATAATCATATGATTGTGAAAAGCATCTAACTTCATGGTTTAACATTTAAATTTCTACCTATTAAGTTTATTATTAATTTTTGGGCAACAAATTAAGTATATTATTGACATATATATCATACGATACAATTATTTGTTGTTTGAGATGCTACTCATTAGTCTCAAAATATTTTTGATCATATTTTTCTAATACATAGAGTCATTTTTTCGACTATGATGCATGTATGTTATTTTATATATCAATCCTCATATAATAATCATGTGACTTACTTAATGACACAAAATAACGACCATTAGACTAAATAACTAAAAATGAAATAAATCATATACACCAAGGTTGTCAAGTAATTATTAAAATTACTTATATATATATATATATATAGATATATATATATATATATATATATATATAAGTTCTTTGTGTAATTTACATTTTAATAAATTATTAAAATAAGAAATTTTATATTTTAAATATTTGATTGTTTAGTTTACTTGTGTATAATCATTATCATTTAATAAGACAAAGAAGTGAAAAACATATTAATCTAATCTTTCATTTATTATATTATATATATATAAATTATATATATCACATATTCATGTTATTTAACAAGAAATACAGAGTTCTATAATCTATGCTAATGTATATATTTTTAATTTGTTGATTGGATCAAACCATTGAAGTGTTTACAATTTTTTTCAATTAAAAAGTACTCAAGTAGTAAGATAAATAATACATATATTAGCATCGCTATAATATGTGTATCCTAAGTATACCAGCCAAATCAAATATAAATAATCGACTTATATATATTTGACATGTCCCGCAATTCAAGCCAAAGGTTGTGGAATGTGCAAGATTGACCAAAACACAAGAAATAATTATGGGAGTTTGACACTGATGAGCTAGCTTACTAAACGTGAAAGACACAAACATGACGGGTGGAAATTCGTTTACTACCGAAGTGAAATCTATTTCCATGTGTTTGGTGTTATCGTGTTGGTACTAATCTAAATGATATACACAACACTTACATCACTCACGAAAACCAATGATAGAACAGATTAAACATAATGTAACTCAAGCAATACATTGTTACTCATCAGTTATTATTGTATATTGTTGTGCTTATATACAATATAATATTAAGACTTATGAAACCAAGAATGGACGATAGCACATGAAAATAAGTGTTGCACCTGCAATATGGAGTTCGTATTAAAAAAAAAACTTAACATGATGCCCATGTTATAATTCTTAACCACTGCCACCCCACATTCACAAGGATGACCTTTTAATTAACACATTATATATATTTACTACCCATGAGACACTAGCTTATACAAATATTATTGAGCTAGAAACTATAGACTTTAACCGGTTTGTATATATGGTGGAGCCAAATATAAATATTCTTTATAAATGGGCGAAATTTTAAGATTAGTTATAATTTTAGTTCACTCGTGGTGGGAACTAGTTAATATATTATTTCCACTACAATAAAAAAATTACGACCTACATGATAAAAAAAAGTAAAAAAGCATTTGAGTAGACTTGGGCAGCTCGGGACAAACCCCTAACAAGGCAAACCCAAACAAAGAATAATTCTCTATGGGCTGGCATAATTAATAACATAATAATCCATGCACATAGATATATATATATATATATATGGGTATACAAATCGGTCATGTGAGGTCTTTTTAGACTAGGATCGGATTGACTGTTCAAGCTGGTCGGATCGGGATTCGGAGGCCGGACCTGTCACATCCACCTTAAATCGTTTGTATTTCAAAGAACCGGCTAGTTCGTACCAATTCAGTTCGGATCGGGAACTGTCAGACCATAGTATTTAGTATTCTTTTTTAATGAATTGAACAGTGTAGAGATTAATGAAGAGGCTGATGCAACTCAAACATCCAAAGTCTATCCTGCATGCTGCACAAGTGCATTGAAGAAAAATGCTTAGGAAGTTTCACACATGAAACTGAAATACTCTAAGCGTGAAATCTTCCGAAGCCAAGACCAATATCTTCCGAAGCCAAATATGAAGTCTTCCGAAGCCTCAGAGACAGTCTTCCGAAGCTTCAACTTATGAAGACAGATTTCTTCCGAATACTTTTGACACATGCTTTATTTGATGTACTTTTCCATAAAGCTGGACACATTTTCGTTGCATCTCTGTAAGGTCACCAACTTACATGAGTTGGTGAAAAGGTCCACGCTTTTGGTAACTGTACATTGAGGTCTTGAGTCTGTAACTTTCTACTTCATGTACTTTATCCTTTTTTAAATAGATAAGGATGTGAGCTATGGCATGTCATAGTCACTAGTCAAAAGGAAATTTGCCTTTTAACTCTACAATTGATTTTGTTTGTGTCTAGTCAATTGTATCCAGCTGGCTTCCAAAGTATTGCCGGTTGTAGGATGTAGTATAAGTATCTCATGTTCTTGTATCTTTCCAATATGCTTTTGTAACACTTGTAATAGAACATAGAGAAAGCAATATATTGCATTCTTGAAAACCATACACTCGTGTTCTCTTGTTCTGTCTCATATATTACTTGTGTACTTAGTGTCTCACTTGTGATTAATACAGTTTACTGTTTGATTGAGTTTGGTTAATCTCCTCTTTGTTGTATTGTGTTGTAAGTGAACCCTTTCAATGGTCCTGCATTTGGTATCAGAGCATTCCAGGCTCTTGATATAAGATCTCATCATCTTAAGATCCCTCACATACACAAATACTAAACTTTTCAAATGGCAGCCATTTCTAAGACTGATATGGAAACTGGAACCATAAACAAGTCCCTACTGATCACTCTTGATGAGTTTGATACCTGGTGTTTAAGAATGGAAGGTTTCATCAGGTCTCTTGATTCAAGAATGTGGGAGTCTATTGAAAATGGACCTTTCATACCTAGCACCCCTTCTATTACAGGTGCTGGTATGATCCCCAAGGATGTGGCTAACTACTTTGATGAATATAGGAAGAGAGTAGAGATTGATAGAAAAACCGTGACAGCCCTTCAAACTGCCCTTCCAAACTCTGTGTACAGAGGTTTCAAGAAGTGCAAAACAGCTAAACAGCTGTGGGATGCACTGAAACTAATGTATGAGGGTTCCTCTGAAGCCAAGGAGAACAAGAAGGATCTCCTGAAGTAGCAGTTTGAAAACTTCACATTCAAAACAGGTAAAACCATTACTCAGCAATACTTCAGGTATGTTGAAATTATGGATACCCTTATGGATGGAGGAGTTTCTCTTGAAAACAGAGACATTGTAAGGAAGTTCATGTCCTCACTTCCTAGACAGTGGACACACTACTGTGTGGTGATCAAGAGGACTGAAAATCTCAAAACTCTTACTCTGACAGAGTTATATGGGATTTTTAGTGGCTACCAGATGAAGATGAACATGCAAGGTTCACCTGGCAACTCCAACAATCAAAGGGTTCAGCCCTACATGTGGTTGAAAGGGATAACATAGAACCCAAACATCATCTCATATGCTACCTGACAACTCACTAAAGGGCCCTTTCATCATCTTCCCAGAGACACCAAGGGAGAACTACACTCAAGGAAGCCATTCCAAGAAACAAGCTCTTCTCAAGCTTTTGTGTCTTCTGATGAAAGCTGTGGCAACTCTTTCTTCACTCTTGAAGACCTGGACTATATTCATCCAGATGATCTGGAATACATGGAAATAGTCCAGCAGATGGCTCTTCTCACTCACAGAGCCAAGAAGTTCTATAAGAGGACTGGAAGGAAGTTTCCAAGCAATGCAACCAGTGGAAAGTTTGGCCTGGACAAAGTCAAAGTCAGTTGTTACAACTGTAACTTAATGGGCCACTTTGCTAGAGAGTGTAAGGAACCTAAAACAAGTGGTGGCCAAACACAGTCCAAACCTAACTACACTGATAAAGCTCTCTAGAATGAGCAGCAAGCTACTCTTGCTGTTGAAGAAGGAGGCTTTGACTAGAGCTTTCAAGTGGAAGATGCTTCTCCAAACCAAGCTTTGATGGTAGATCATGATGAAGCCAAGGTATTGGAAAATCTCTGTACTCCTGAATGCATTGCTAAAGTCAATAGATACAGGTCCTATAACTTGGAAATAAGATCTGACCTTGGGTCCTGAAACATTTTAAAATCTGATTTTAGAAAGTCTGAAAATGATTATAACTGAAGATAGAGGACCTAGAGAAAACCATTTCAGTTCTAAAACATGAACACACAGATTTTAGGACTCAAATCAAAGATCTCATAACCAAACTGACTGAGTGCCAGGCTGAGCTTGTGACCATCAAAGCCAGGGCTGAAAAGAGTGTTCTTGAAGAAGAGACCTTCAAGAACATGATATCCTCATCCCTGCATAACAAGGTGTGCTATCAAAACAGGCAGGGATTGGGATCCAATAAGATAGCTCCTCCACACATAATCTTGTCTCTAAGACCTCCTAGGTGTGGAACTTGTGAAGATGAGCTTCCTCTCATAGATCCTATGAGTGAAGAGGATGAAGAATAGATAGTGAAGAATTCCTTTGAAAAGAGTGAAGAGGAGAATTCTAAGAAGGGCCACTATCCTTTTGAGGATAATAAGAAGACTGTGATGACTAAGTCTATGAGAAAGAACTTGATCATAAAGAGCAAAAGAAAGGCAAGGAAGGCTCAAAAGATCAAGGCTACTTTTGACTCTAAGCATAAACAAGTTTTCATATCTACAGGATTTAAAGTAGTAATGACTAAAGACATAAACCAAAACTCTTCTGCTAAGAGTTCTGGTTCTTGTTCAACTCATCTCAGTAACAAGAAGAAGACTGATCTGCTGTGTACCACTGCTGCACACATGGACCATCAAACTCCAAGAACAGTTCTCAGCCCAAAGGAACTGTCTCAGCATCTGCAAAGATGAAGGTGGAGAAGGGATGTGACCAAAGACAGTCTTGTTCCCAGTAAAAGACTCTTTGGAATAAGAAAATAATGTGTGTCATGTGTGAAAGTACCGCTCACATTGCTAAGGATTGTCCATGCAATCCTAAAGGTACTGTCTATATGACCAAGACAAAGACTTCAAAGAGTTCCAAGAAGATTCAAGTTTCGGAAGGAAAACATGTTTCCTTCGGAAGATCCAAATCTAAAAATAAGGCAAGTGGAAAATTACCCTCGGAAGAGAAGTTAGTCTCGAAAGAAAGGAGTTCTTCCGAAGCACTGAAGTCTGCTGCAGTGTCTGCAGAATCTTTCAAAGGTTCAGTCATCAAAACTTCCAAAGTTCCAAAGGCTTCCGAAGTTTTGAAGGTCAAGTCCAAGACTCCAAAGGTGGTGTGGAAGTCTAAGAAAGACCAAGTGACTGAGAATTCTCCATCAACAACAGCTCAAGATCCTCTTAGCACAACCATAGGATCTATTACTGTTGCATTACCTTCTGTTTCGGAGCCCAAGACAAGCAAGGCTTGGGTTTCCAAATGTAACTAATCATTTTCTTTGTGAAGGGACAGCTCAAGACAAACAAAATGTCTAGATCATTGATAGTGGTTGTTCCAGGCATATGACAGGCAATAGGTCACTACTCCAGGACTTTGAAAGGATTGATGGAGGACCAGTTGCTTTTGGAGGAGATGAAGGTGGTTACATTTCAGGAAGGGGCATGTTCACAAATGGTAAGCTCAGTATTGAAAAGGTAAACTTTGTCAAAGAGCTTGGGTACAATCTTCTGAGTGTATCCCAATTTTGTGATCAGAGTCATAACATGCTCTTTACTAAGCATGAATGCATTGTTCTCAAGCCTGGTGTGGTCATTTCTCATGAGCATATCTTGCTTAGAGCCCCCAGGAAAGGGAACATGTACAAGATGGATTTGCAAGAAACATCTCCCTCTGGAGAAGTGTTATGCTTTCTGTCTAAAGCCAATAGTGATGAGTCTTTCCTATGGCATAAAAGAATGTGCCATGTAAACTTTAAGAACATGAATAGATTAATTAAAAATGATCTGGTAACTGGAATACCAAAGAAAGAGTTTACAAGTGATGACCATTGTGTAGCATGTCTGAAAGGGAAGCAACATAAGGTATCTCATAAGCCTAAGGAAAAAAACTCCATCACTACACCCCTACACTTGTTACATATGTATCTCTTTGGCCCCACCAGTGTAATGAGTCTAGGAAGGACCTCTTATTGTTTAGTGATCATAGATGACTTTACAAGATTCACTTGGGTCTTCTTCCTTAGAACTAAGGATGAGACTCTTAAGATTCTTAAGAATTTCATCTAAAGATTGAGAATCAATCTGATCACAAGGTCAAGATCATAAGATGTGATCAAGGAACTGAATTTAAGTACCAAATTCTTGATACATTCTCTGATGAAAAGGGTATTACAAGACAATACAGTGCTCCCAGGACTCCTCGGTAGAATGGTGTTGCTGAGAGGAGAAACAGGACACTGATTGAAGCTACAAGAATCATGTTGTTTGACTCTAAGCTGCCCATTACCTTTTGGGCAGAGGCAGTCAACATTGCCTGTTATGTGCAGAACATAGTTTTAGTGGTCAAGACTCATGGCAAGACTCCTTATGAACTTTTGCACAAGAGGAAACCTTTCATTGGTTTTCTCAGGTCATTTGGATGTCCTTGCACCATCTTGAATACCAAAGATCAAATTGCCAAATTTGTTGAGAAATCAGATGATGGATATTTTATTGGATACTCTTTTCAAGCTAAGGCTTATTAAGTACACAATATCAGAACCAAAATTGTTGAGGAGTCAGCCAATGTGACTTTCAATGAACACACACCCTGTGTGGTTGGTACTGGTCTTGATTTGATCTTGATTTAGTTACCAACTGTTTTAACAAATCTTGTGAGAATGTTTCAGAATCTGCAGAAAATTTAAATACAGGTGATCTTGATCTAAGATTTGAGCTAAGAAGACTTACAACTCACATATCTTCAGCTCCAGTTGGAACTACTTCTCCTAATGAGGTTTCTATCAGCACTACAATGACAAACTCAGCTGATATATCTGGGGTGCCTTCAAATTCCAGCTCAGAGGCTCCACAACCAGATAAGAACATCTCAATTGTGGAAGACAACAATGGTGGTGGTGACAGTGATCAAGAATTTCTTGATGCTACTAACCACACCATAGATGAGAACATCAATGATGTCACACACTGCTTGGATCAAGTTTCTCTTGAAAAGTGTGTTGATGTGATGGGAGAAACATCCATGCCAGATCTAAATTTCTCTAATTTAGATCTTTCTCAGCAACTTGCTGTGATCCCTCAGCTTAGGATCCACAAGTCTCATCCCACCACAAACATCATTGGTGATGTTGTCACAGGGGTAAAAACAAGAGGACAAACCTATGAAGCAAATGTTTGTCTTCACTCTTGTTTCCTATCCTAGATAGAGCCAAAGAAAGTTGATGAGGCTCTAAAGGATGGAAGTTGGGTTGAGGCTATGCAACAAGAGCTACTTCAATTCAAAAGGCAGAAAGTTTGGAACCTTTGTCCTCTACCTTATGGGAAGACTACCATTGGAACTAAATAGGTGTTTAGAAACAAGAAAGATGATAGAGGCATCATCATCAAGAACAAAGCTAGACTAGTTGTTCAAGGATACACATAAGAAGAAGGGATTGACTACACTGATGTCTTTGCTCCAGTAGCAAGATTAGAAGCTGTTAGGATATTCCTGGCATTTCCTGCATCTAAGAACTTCAAGGTCCTTCAGCTTGATATGAAGTGTGCCTTTCTATATGGAGTGATTGATGAAAAGGTATATGTCAAACAGCCACCTGGTTTTGTAGATCCTGATCATCCTGATTATGTCTGCAAGCTTGACAAAGCTCTTTATGGCTGCATTAGGCACCCAGGAAGTGGTATGAGACACTGTCTGAGTATCTTTGTAAACATGGATAAAGGAGAGGTACTATAGATGGAACTCTCTTCATCAAAGGACAGGGACATGACATTCTGCTATTTCAAGTGTATGTGGATGACATCATCTTTGGTTCAACTAATCCAAAGCTTTACAAAGACCTTGAGAAGCTGATGAAAGACAGATTTGATGTAACACCCAGTTATTTTAAAGTCAAAGAAAAGGATGAATAAAGTGAAAGAAAAGAAGGAAAAGAAATAAAACCCAAGTCTAGGGGTAAAAAGTGTCCAAATGGACAAAATGTTTGAAAAGTGGGTGTAAAATGTGGTATGGCCGCCCATATGTCACATACACCACTGATTTTCAGGTTTTAGAGAGAGAAAGAGCAGCAAGTTCTCGGTTTTGAAGGAAGAACAAGAAAAAATTCGAATTCAAGGTAAGAATTCATGCTTTTTTGGTGTTCTTGACTAGCCTTATCCTCGGGTTTATGCTTATGTGTGTTTGTATGTGTTCGGGTATGTTTTTAGTAAGTTTATAAGCGGTTGAATTCAATTTGCAAACGAGTTTAGAGGAAGCCATACTCAAAAGCTGCAAAGGTGAGTTCTAGGACCCCCTCTTTTACTGGTTTTAACTGATTTTGGGGCTGGAAATACATGAATGTATGTTTTATCCAACTGGGTTTCGGACCCACATGCTTGAATGTGTGTGTGATGATGTTATGATGTGATGTGTGACTATGTTCATGCTTGATGATGTATGATTGTGTTTCTAAGGCTTAGAGGGTAAGAATTAAGCTTAGAACATGATGAATGGTGCATGGAAATTGAATCTGATGTTTTAGACCCACTTGATAAGTTTTCAAATCTGCCTAAGTGTTTGGAAATAAATGCGGATGGAAAGGGGTTAATGCGGATGAACATTAACCAATGGGTAAGTCAATGCGGATGGAGTCAAATGCGGATGAAGTCAATGCGGATGAACATTGGCTAAGTGCATGAAATGCGGATGAGCATTTGACTAAGTCTGGGAAATGCAAATGAGCATTAGTCTAAGCTTGGGAATTGCGGATGAGTAAGTCCAAGGTAGAGGACCAATGCGGATGAACTATAGCAAATGCGGATGAAGTAAATCCAATGTGGATGAACTATAGCAAATGTGGATAAGTTAGGAAAATGCGGATGACAAATGTGGATGAACTATAGCCAATGCGGATGAACTGTAGGAATGCGGATGACTATAGGAAATGCGGATGAACACTTAGAAAAATTCTGACATTTTGAGAAAAGAGGTAATGTAGGCTTTGAGCTAGGAGATTCCTAGGGGTTATGTAAGTTGACTTTTGAGGTCATAAATGGTATGATGGGCATGTAATGTTATGTGCTTGATGTTTATGCATGATGATGTATGAATGATATGTTTATGTTCCTTGTGATGATGTATGATTATCTTTCCTATGATTTTACGTGTTATGATAATGAATGAGCGAAGTATTATGTAACGTAAAGTGAAAGATAATGAAAGAGGAACATGATGATGAATGCATGCATTAATGAATGAATGAATGTATGAAAGGCTTGCAAGCAAATGTATGGAGGTGCACACCCACTGTAGGTGTTAGCTCAACGGTGTTCGGGTTAGTTACCCCAAAGGATGCACATTGGGGTCCTTCTTTGTGATTGACCATATGGATGAACCATTGTTGCGTGTCTTAGGTACTGTGACTACTTGGTGCTGGGCACCACCGATGAAGGTCTTTTATAGGCTTAGGTCCAGTATCATGAGCATGAAGGGCATAGCATATGACAATGGTATACCTGAACTTTACCTTAGGTACTGTGACCACTTGGTGCTGGACACCACCGATGAAGGTCTTTTATAGGCTTAGGCACAGTATCACGAGCATGAAGGGTAAGTTCATGGTGATGATGAAAGTAATGAATGAATGATGGATGAATTAAAGTATGAATGAAAGAATGATGAAGATAATAATGATATTATCTGTATGTACGTACGATGTATGATCACGAACGAATGTAAAGTATAATATGATTATAAAAGAAAGGATGGCTTTATGAAAGAAAAGTATGTTTTGCTATAAAACTAGAACTCACTCAGCAACGCTGACTTTTATGCATTGTCTAGTTGGCAGGTAAGGTTGCTGAGGATGGCACCAGGCAGCTGCTCAACTCTTTTGGATGGCATCTATTTATTTAAAGCTTTTGTGATGTAATACAACAATGAAATTTTGTAACCGACAAACAATGCATTATTTTGCAAAAGTTTTTAAGATGAAATGAAATGCCATTTGTTTATGTTTCCACTGCATTGTTTTAAATGATTAAATGCAAAGAATATGTTTTATGTGCGATGATTTACCAGCTGTAAGCATCCCGGGAATGGGGCCTTACAAGTTGGTATCAGAGCCAAAGTTTAAGTGAAATGGGTAAATTTTCAAATGAACCTTAACTTAAACTGAGAATGGGACGGAAAGAGAATGGGATGCCAATCTGAGTAGCTGTGTGCCATCAGGTATTTTCGTAAATATAACTGGTTTTATGTGCGCATGGTATGTGGTTATGTGTTGTATGTAGATTTAAATACTGATGTAGTCAGGACAGGTAATGCTTGGGGTATGAAGAGTAAAGTAAGTGGCTAATCATAACTGGCCACTGTAATTAGGGACTTACTATACTTGCCATAAACTGAGCCGTTTTCTTGAATGACCGTATTAGTGTTTAAATCTTTCAGTGTGAGTTAGAGGATGGCCGGTGGTAGATCATCTAAAGCATCACGTGGTGGCGGACGTGGTGTTGAACCACGGGTTACGAGAGGAAGGCCTAGGGCCGAAAAGGTGGTTCATGAAGAACCAGAAACCCCTCATCCGGAGGGCGGAGATGAGAGTGCTAACTGAGAGCCTCAGTGAAGGAGGCAGTTGTGGAAGAAGTGCATCAAGTCATGCAGACGGTCCTACCGTCTGTGGTGACCGAAATGATAAAAGCAGTTAGAGAAGGGGAGAGAAGGGAAAGGAGTAGACCTACGGGAGAAAGAAGACAGCCCGAGACTGAGACGGTTCTGTCTGATGATGAAGAAGAAGAGGAAGAAGCAGAGCCTGTGCGGGAGGCAGTACGAGGCTGTAACTACGGGGTATTCATGAGATGCAAGCCCCCTACGTTTGATGGAAACGGTACTGCTGCTGCTGCTCACTGGTGGGTGAGGGAAATGGAGGTTGTACTTGATATCAACGAATGCCGAGAGGACCAGAAAGTTAAGTTGGCTACCCACTCTTTTGTAGATTCGGCTCTGTGCTGGTAGGACAACATAGTCCAAGCCGAGGGTAGTCGGGCGATGGGGAGAATGAAATGGTCCGAACTGAAGAAGTTGGTGATCGAGGAGTTTTGTCCCCATCGGGAAATGGATAAGGTCGAGAGGGAGTTTCTGCAACTGGAGGCGGGAACGATGACACACCAAGAGTACACCACAAAGTTCAATGAAATGGCACGTCTATTGTGCTCAAGTGCTTTGGATTCAAAATCAGATGCTGGACTATAGGTTCAACTTCAAGGAGACTCCCATTGACATAGACAAAAACAATGCTATCTCAATCACAGAGAATCTTGTGCAACACTCAAGGACCAAACACATCAATATCAGGTATCATTTAATAAGAGATAACCATGAAAAGGGATTAATTAAACTAGTCAAAGTTCACACAGATAAACAATATGCTGATCTGTTTACAAAGGCTTTTGATGAACAGAGATTTAAATATCTAATATCAGCTATTGGATGATCAACTTTGAGTAAGTTTTTCTTAAAACTAATTCTTATTATTTCTTAAAATATGTGTGTCCTAAGCTGTCTAGTCATCACTTTCATAAGCTCATGTTTTCTCTGGATAAAATTATCTTTTTAAAGACTTTCCTTAGATTTCTGACAATTTTGATCCTTTGGAAGTTATGCTTTTAACTTCGGAAGCAAATCATGCCTTCAAAACAAATAATTGTCTAAGAAATTTACCTTCGAAGAGGTTTTTAATCTATCTTCCGAAGCTTAAATACTTGTCTTAGACACTTAATCATTTTAATGACTATTTACTTCCGAAGCAAAATTAACTCTCGGAAGCTTTGTGTTTTATATACAAAGCAATCAAGTTTTAATTTCTCTTCCGAAGCAAAATTTTCAAAACTCTCAGGAAATTCTTCCGAAGTCATTTTAGTTTCGGAAGCTTTTAAATTAAAACTTTCGTAGATAACTAACCTTCGGAAGCTTTTTGATTTCCAAGAAAACTGCTTTTTGAGCAAAATTAAACTACTTTTTTAGAGGTGGGACCGACAGCCGGATTTCAAAGTTTATCCTCTTTCATTAAACTTTATCTGAAATCCCTCTCACATATAAATCCAACGGTTCCCCCTCTTTTTATCATTTGTTCTTTCTCCAAACCTAAAACCCAAATTTTCTCACTGAAATTTCTTTCTTCCTTCTTTCTTCATCTTTAAACTACCTCACAATGGCCAATCTCACTCATATAAATGATCCCAACTTTACCATGCAGCTACACAGGCAACATAATCAGGTGCTCTGTTAAGCTCTGAGAAAGATCCTCATTTCTCAGAGGTTTGTCGATTCTTAGCTTTGTCCAACTACTTAATCTCCCTAACCATTGATCCTCCTCTCTATGAGGATCAGCTGCTTGATTTCTGGAAGACCTGCCAAGAGGTCATTATGGACGGGGAGAAGGCACTGTCTGTCACAGTGCAGGGGAGAACAATCTTCATCACTCCAGCCATCATTAATAGGCATCTTTAGCTGGATGATGAAGAAGGTGAGGTGTTCTTTCCAAAGTAAGCTGTTAATCATTCCTTTGAGCAGATGGGATATAAGGGAGATTTCTCTGTAAAGACCTTTAGGAAACGGAAGGTCTCATCCCGTTGGAGATTCCTGCTCCATGTGGTCATCCATAGCTTATCAAACAAGTATGGTGGATGGGACTAGATTCCCGATGATCTCTCCTTCATCATCCATGGAATGGTTCAAGGAGTCAAGTTTAGGTATTCTCAGTTTGTTTATACCAACTTACTTGCTAACTTAGACTCCTTAGAATATTACATGTTTCCTAGATATGTCTAGTACATTCTTAACTGCGAACTGGGCTCACAGTTGAGGGAAACAGGTAACATTCTTAAAATGGGACAGATAAAGCCCGACATCTTTAAAATACTGAGAAAGCCCACTGTTGGCTTCTCTAGGGTAGAAACAGCCCTAGTCCCAAAAATATTAGAGCTCATTGCTCAAAGTGACAACCTAGCAACACAAGCTAGTGTTGAACCCACACCTGCTACATCCCAACCACCCACACAGCCTCAAATTACCCTCACTTATCAAAGAAAATCCAAACGAACCCCTGCTCAGACTATTCAGTCTGTGGAGGTCCCCATACACTCACCCTTACAGGCAGAAGTGGACACTGGAGCTCCCACTTCTCCTGAGGAGCAGACCATTCCCATCTCTTCAAGGATCAGCGTTGAGGTTCCTCATGCTCAGCCTGATGAGCTTATTAGCCTAACTGCCTTAAGCCATCACTCTGAGTCTCAACACTCAAGTGATCAACCTTCAGGGGACAGTTACCATCCCTAGCATCTCAACCAACCAACTCCCAACCTTGATTTCTATACTGATGAAGATCTAGGTTTCAATGAGTATCATGATTCTCTCTTCTTTTCCCCTACTCAAAAAGATATGAATGCTTCTGAAGCTCCTATATCTAGCCCCCATCAGTCACCTACTACTGAGGTGGACACTTCTGAACCTGTTCAGGATATCCATATGGAAGAGGCTCTCACTTCTGAAAGTGATTACATCATTGAGACCTTAACCATGGCAACTCAGCCCACTGTCATTTCAACTGAGACTGCCAGTGAGCAGAGGAAATCTAGCAGCCAAGAACCTAAAGCTGGTGGTAAGAGAGATGACTTTGATCCAATCATCTCATCCCCAAATGATTCTTCTAATGAAGATGAGGGGAATCTAAGACTGAAGGTGCAAAAACTGTCTACAACGTGCACCTATTTAGTCTCAAAGGTCAGTCACCTTGAATCTCAGGTGACTACCTTACACAACAGGATCAATGATCAGCAACTTGAGATTTCATATCTTAAGGAAAAACTAGCTAGGAGACCCTTAAGAAGAGCTCAACCAGGAACACAAGAACCTGTGGATGTGATTGACCTATCTTCCAGCTCACCTATGCAAGTGGGTGATGCTACCAAAAAGAGGGAGAAAGTCATTACAACTACAGAACCTGGGAGTACTTCAGAGAGAGTGGATATTAAGGACTCACCATCCTCACTTGAAAATGTGCATTCTCAGCAACCTCCTTAAATTCACATTGATGTGGACTACACAGACTCCTTCATACAGAGTCTGTTTGAGGATGGGATTATGTCATCTTCACCATCTTCCAATCACATCATTGGGTGGATGTATGACAGCAACAGGAAAGCCCTAATCATCATAAGAGTTCAAGAGCAGCAAGAAGTCCTAAATTTTTATACTTTGAACTACTATGAAGGTCTGGATCTAGTCAATATGCCACTTGTCAATTCAAGCAAATCAAGACAAGCTGACAGGCTGACTCAAAGAATCCAAGACAGGATCACTATAGAGTTTAGCTTCAGAATGAGACTTAGGCAATCAGGCAATGTCATCAGTCAACTGGATGTTGAGGCAGAATCTAAGATTAACTTCATATGGAAAACCTTGACTGAAGGCCCAGTGGCTGAACCTAAGAGCCATGTCTCATTATCATCAACTGCTATAGAGATCCACACTCCTATTGAGACACCTGCTGGTGAAGGTGTTTATCAACCTCTCTCTAGCCAGAGCTCAAAAGCTGCATCAAGCAATAAAGGCCAAAGCTCTCTCCAGCCTGAGTCACAAAGGTCTGTGAGTGACAAAGGGAAAAGAAAGATGACATCTGAGGAGATTGAGGAGGAGGAGGAGAGAGAGAAAGGAAAAGGAGGCTGAGGGGAGAAAGTTACTCTGCTGAGTCTTCAAGACTCATGGAGTCTGCTATCAGGGCTACCCCCAGACCAGATACTCAGAATGATAAGTTAAGGGCAGTCAGGATAAATTATCTACAGACAAGGAACTATGACATAGACAGTGTCATTTCTCTCCCCTTAGATGAGTTGAATGAACTGGTTGATCTGGAAAGGTCAAGGGAGAAGAAGGAGGCAAAAGATGCAGAGCTTCTAGTACAAATAAAATAAGAAAGAAGAAAGAAAAGATTATACAAACACGTGCCTACCCTCTCCCTAGTTCAAGAAAGTCCTGCACAAGACGATGTGGTTCAACAAGAACCTCAAGTAGATAAAGAAGAAGAAAGAATCAGGATGATCAACTACTTGAGTGCCACAGGCCTCTATCAGGCAGAAGCACTTCTTCCCTTGTCCTTTGACTATGTTGAGTTTGAGTACTTAAAACAACTTGAACTTGAGATAATCAAGGACAGAAAGACAACTAAGAAAAAGCTAAGGGAAGAAGCTGCAAAATCAAGAGCCATCATCCAAAAGAGCATGAAGAAGTCTGCTGATAGGCAGAAAATGATGAGCTTCTTGAAGCTATATGGATTCTCCGGAAGGAGACTTGGCCCCATGTCTCTATCCACTATGGATGAGCATATTAGGGTGATCAAGCAGAAGATTAAAAGTGGAGAGCTCATTGACTTACACTCCACTCCAAGTCAAGCTCCACCTGAAATGGAGGTTAAGGTTGAACAACCAGAGACAACACAACCTGGACCTCCTGCTAAAACTCAACAAGCTTCATCTTCTGATCCACAGCAGGGTCAACCTCCCTCTCCTTCTGAGCTTGAGAGAGAGGAAGTCCCAACTGAGAAAGACAATGAAGATTAATCTGGTACTGCAGGCCAGTCTTCTTAGTTAAAACTTGTAAAGAGAATGAAGAGGATGGCTTCTAAACCAAAGCCAAAGAAGAAGAAGACTGCACCCTTTTCTAAACCCCAAGATGAGTCAGAACATCCTGAGGATGTGCAGCCAGAGGATGCTATATCAACTCTAATTTAAACAGCTCCTCTAGCATCAGGAAGACCATCTTGTCTTAGACATACACCACAAATCCAGAAAGATGGCATGTAATTAGAGATCAAGGCACTGAAGACATTTACACATGGCAAGATATGTTTCAATTGCCTCTGCATGATCTCTTTGATATGAGAAGACATTTTGACAGTCTGAAGGATCCTGATCACCTTATGAAGAAAGGAATGGTGATCATCCTAATGAGGAATGTTGATATATGAAGTCTACTAAGTGTTTTGGTAGCATCAGCCTTGGGGGAGTTTGTAGAGATTAATGAAGAGGCTGATGCAACTCAAACATCCAAAGTCTATCCTGCATGCTGCACAAGTGCATTGAAGAAGAATGCTTAGGAAGTTTCACACATGAAACTAAAATACTCTAAGTGTGAAATCTTCCGAAGCCAAGACCAATATCTTCCGAAGCCAAATATGAAGTCTTCCGAAGCCTCAGAGACAAAGTCTTCCGAAGCTTCAACTTATGAAAACATATTTCTTCCGAAGACTTTTGACACATGCTTTATCTGTTGTACTTTCCATAAAGCTGGACACCTTTTCGCTGCATCTCTGTAAGGTCACCAACTTACATGAGTTGGTGAAAAGGTCCATGATTTTGGTAACTGTACATTGAGGTCTTGAGTCTGTAACTTTCTACTTCATGTACTTTATCCTTTTTGAAATAGATAAGGATGTGAGCTATGGCATGTCATTGTCACTAGTCAAAAGACAATTTGCCTTATAACTCTACAATTGATTTTGTTTGTGTCTAGTCAATTGTATCCAGCTGGCTTTCAAAGTATAGCCGGCTGTAGGATGTAGTATAAGTATCCCATGTTCTTGTATCTTTCCAATATGCTTTTGTAACACTTGTAATAGAACATAGAGAAAGCAATATACTGTATTCTTGAAAACCATACACTCGTGTTCTCTTGTTCTGTCTCATATATTACTTGTGTACAAGTTAATCCAGTTTACTGTTTGATTAATTTTGGTTAATCTCCTCTTTGTTGTATTGTGTTGTAAGTGAACCCCTTTAACAATCCTGCAAACGGTTGTTCAGGCTATAATTGGAGTGTTGGACATAATATCGTTTAACATATATATATATATATAATATATATATATATTATATATATATATATATATCTATATATATATATAGATATATATATATATATATATTATATATATATATATATTATATATATATATATATATATATATATATATATTATATATATATATATATATATATATATATATATATATAATATATATATATAAGCGGTTTGGTTCTAAACGTGGCCTTTTTAATGCTACCCGGTCCCATAGAGAGCAAACAAAGCCCAAACAGGCTCAATATTAGGATCCAAAACCCATGCAAGGCTTAAAAGTTTAAACCAAACAGAAGTGCCCAAAACATTGAATCCCATTAGAAATACCATAAGGCTTTTAAAAGTAGCAATTAGCATTCATAAATCAATCAACATCATATCTGCAATAGACACTTCATTATAACCATGAACATATTCCGATTTCCGCAGCAGCAGCTTCACCCGGTAAGAGTTAACCACAATCAAACAGCAGGAATATCTAAGGCAAAAGTTGCAATTATCACAATCTATTGCTATAAAAAGAATACACCATGCAGGATAATCTGAGACATTAGATCAATGCTCAAAGTAATCTTCCAGATAATCTTTTGATTTTTTTGATTGGTTGGATTTTATCAATTATTAAATATTATATCTCTTTTAGGTATATGTTATTCTCTTAGAAATTTAAAAATAAAAAAAAATTGTAAAATGTTAAAGTACCATTGAAACATGCTTAAAAGACAAACAAAAAAAGAACTTCAAAGTTACTTCGTTATTTTATCAGATTTTTTTGTTTTCCCAATATAGCACTCAAAATATGATGTTTCTATAAGACTTTATATGTTTTTTCTTGCAACAAACTTAGTTTTATGATTATTACAACATGATTTTTCTACAATATTTATACTAATGTATCAACTATTACAACTTCTTTACACAGTTTCTCCCAATGTTAATTTTTATTTAATGAACATATGCCCATTCTAAGCATTACAATATTTATTACCAGATATAAGAGAACAGTGAGAAGAAACAAGTCATGATGATTATATTATAAAATGTATTTAATAAATATATCAAAACTTGAAGGTTTTTTTTGTCACTTGTTATTTTTTAACCTACTTTTTTGCACTTCTCAAATTTTTACATATTCACACATTGATTTTCCTTTCAAAGGGTATTATAGTAATTTAAATACTAATATAAATTTCTCTCTTATTAAAAATTAATTTTATTAATTGCCATAATTCTCTCTTGTGTAGATTTTTTGAAATCAAACTATATTTTTAAAATATATATTTTTTATTAAGGAAGTTAAAAATTACATTTTTAATTAAAATCTAAATAATAAAAAATATATATAATATGAAATTTTGTAAAACACTAAACTTTTTCTAAGCAAATATTTTAAATCGTTTGTTTCTAAAAAATTATAAAGGTTAAATTTTTATAAATAGTCTTATTAAAACAACTAAAATAATTACAAATCAAACTTATGTAAAAAACAAGATTTTGATTAAAAATTAATTTTTCAATAAAAAAATCTTAAAATAAATGTTTAAAAATGAAACTGTTTAGATAAGAGAGTTATAAATATTATAGTTGATTTATTTTTGAACTATTACGTATATATAATTTTTTATTATATTTAATGTTAAAATATTATAATCTAACAAAAATCGTTTAATTAATAGGTTTTAGCCTATATATGTATCTATGAAAATACTAAAATAAATATTAAACAATTGTAAACCTTATCATACTAATTTTTTTATCTCTATATTATTATAATAATAATAATAATAATGAATACTAATAATTTTACTCTTACCATTTTTAAATAAACATATATATTATTAAATAAAAAACTTATTTTTTTAAAAACACACTTTTTAAAAATAATTTTTTATACAATACATAATGCAACAAACTTTTTCTTTAAAAAATTATTTTTCTTAAAATAAAATATTTAAAAATCACAAATTTTTATAAAACAAAGTTTACAAAAAATACATTATTGTTTATTTACTTAGATAGCTATTTATACATAATTATATCATATTTTATCTTCAAACATGATTTTATAAAACATAAATTTTGATTAGTAAATATTTATATTTTATTTATTCATTCCGTGTAATACATAACGACTAACCTAATGGATATATATATGAAACCGAAATCACCCAAAATTCAACAAAACTCTTTTCGCATTTCATGGATGCAATGATTTGTGTCACTACTGAGTATATTTTGTATCACCAAAACTGTAGCCAACAATACTTAAATTACAACCAAGTGAAACCATACTATCATAATCTCAACATACTACCAAACAAGATGAGAAAGTTTACGATCCAAATTGCCCATCTTACACAATGTTTAGCGTATTTGATTATCAAATCGATGGGATCTTAAAGTAGTCAGGATCAAAGTGATGAAGTCTCACGTAACCGTCTTCACCTCCACTTGAGAAACTATATAACATTCAGATCAAATAAAAAATAAATTAAACCAAGCAAAAGAAAAGGCTTGAAATTTACTTAATCGGTATAGTGACGAATATAAATGGTTTAAATCAAATAACTCTAAAGTCTAAAGTAACTAGATGCTCCACCATTGATGCTTGATTTCAATTTAGATGGAGATGAAGAATGTACCTTTTCCCATCAGGATTGAATGCCAAAGCATTAATCGGACCAAAATGCCCTTTAACGCCTCCAATCTCTTCTTGTAGAATCTGGTACACATGAGTGATTTTACTTAACATAAGCAAGTTTGGCAAACCAGACGCATAAGGTATATATAGATTTATATAATAGTCAACTTGATAAAAGATAAATTTTTAACCTTGTCATAAAATTTGGCTTCAAACTTCCCAGCACGATGATCGGTTGTGGTAACAGCGGATGCATCCTGCCCACCCCCAAGCACCACCTGAAAGTTCAAATATAAAGATTATATATTCTCTAAAGTTCTGTAATCATATGAAGCTGGAGAATATTGTCTTTCTTCTTTACAATGTTATGATTTATACAAGTAATTGTTCATCCATGTGTACAATACATATTTACTAGTGTAGTGCCTACCAATAAACACCACTAAGCATGCGCCTTTACTTCACTATATGTGCAAAACCCTAAGCACGTGCCTTCGCTTTCAGATCTTTGCATGCTCTAAGTGACTCAACACACATGTCTTTATTGTCTTCCAATAGCAATATATAATGCTAAAAAAGCCTACTCAAAAGCCTAAAGGGTGATAATGAATAATCAAAGGCTGTAACCAAGCCCCTATGAGATCAATCAAAGTATGTGTAGACTATAGAGAGAAAATTAAGGATGGCTTTATGAACAAAAAACTTTAACTAATGCAAACACAAAACAGCAGTAGATTCGTCAAGGGCATGACTTTCTAGTCACTTGAAGAAAAAGCTTAGAGACGTATGAACTTCAGATTCTAAACAAAAGAACCAATCAAGAGCATTGAGAACATATCAAAAGAATGTCCATACGGTAACCAAAACACCAGCCAACAAAAAACAGCTGATCTGGACTTGAAACAGTGAACAGATTATGAGAAAAATAAACGAATAGTGAGAGAAGACAATCTATCAATGGTACGTGTATTTGCTTTTATCCACAGAATTTCACAAAAAAGAATACCCAAATATGCATGTGGCCTCTTTTCATAGATCAAACAACATTGTAATGCAGTAATTGAACTAAAAAAGAAGCTTATACAAATGCAAGTGGATTTGCTTTTATACAAGTAAGAGATAATACATAAAGGTGTCAAGTTGCACCCTGGTACGTAAAGAATGAAAATAAGGTGCTTGCCTCACTGTCCTAACTCAGCATCTCACCCCACGTGTCTTTCAATTGCCTAAACATCGCCTCGCCTGAGCGCGTAGGCACGTGCCTTGCGTGCTTTTGATAACATAGGTATTTTAGCGAGTAAAAACCTAATGTTTCTACTAGATGGATGGCAAACTGCCTAGCAGTTTAACAATCTTTTGCCCTCCAAAGGGTGATAAACAATGCTAAAATAAATCAAATTCACAAATCAAGCAAAAACTCACAAATCACAAAAATACAACATAAAACTACATGCTTGACTTAGCTCCCACTTTGCGTAGAGGCCGAATTGCTTTGCGGCCTGCATAGTTGTCAATAGCGAATAGCAGTAAATAGCGACAAGCCACCAATATGCTACGTAGCGAATAGCGGTAAATAGCGACCGTTATTTCGTGTTTAGCGATTAAGTAGAATAATATGTAAGATGTTTTACATTCAATAGATAAGCATGTTTAGGTATAAAGTAGTAGGAAATCTAAACAAAGACCCCCAAAATAGCTAAAATACTTGATTACCAATCATCTAAATCTCATATTTACCAAATAAAAAATAAATAAATTAAATAAAAAAAATAAAAAATACCGCTATGTAGTCGCTATTTACATATAGCGACCCATTGGCGCAACGCTACATAGCGCGCTATAGCAGTCGCTATAGCCGCTATTGACAACAGGGGCGGCCTAATGTATGCAGCCATACCTTTCACTTTGTGGTGAAGGATGTTTCCCACAGCTTGAACCCATGACCTCAAAGCCACAAAGCAACAACCTTACTAGTTGCTCTGGTTCGTGTCCGTCAACCAAATATATCAATACTAATAAATCAATATCTATATAGACACATGTCATCTTCTGACTTCTGGTATCCTTCATTTTTTTATTTTCCCGCTCACTTCTAGAGTCAACCATCTCCCCTATTAATTCTTAATCTTTTCATATTTACATGTTTTTCTTAGGTAAAGATTTGAACACTTCTAATTCTTTTATTGGGTATCTTTCCACTAGAAACTTATAATAAAAATCAGATAATTCTTAAAATTATTGTTTTATCCATATAAATTGTTTCATTACTAACTATAAAATATCTTATTTATGATTTGTAAATCTTCTATACTAGTTATCACCCATGTGAAACACGGGTCTCTAACATAGTATGTGTGTGTAAAACTAGATAATTTGGAGAAAATGAGAACTAATAAAAATCTAAAGACACCAACTCATTAAGTACACAGCAAGCTACAGAAAATATCATATAAAATTAGAAACTATTAAAAGTATGTTATAAAACTTACGTGATTAAGAAGTGGCGACATTGCAACAGCGTTTACAGGCCGCTCAGTAACATATGTCTTGATCAAAGTCAATGATCTGCTGTCCCATAGCTGATAATTAGGAGAAAATGAGACAATAAGAAAGTTGTTACAATGACTATAAAATCATAATAAATGATGAAAATACCTTCGCTGACTTATCTAAAGACCCTGTGAGAAAATGAGAACAATCAGTCGATTTTGCAAGGGATGTAATAGTCTTTTTGTGACCAACTTCTTTATCATTTTCTTTCAGCAATTTTCCAGTCTGCAATTTCAAATAAAAAAAATTAGTAGGTTTAATGATATAAATTGGAATATAAGTAGAACTACTAAGACCAGAAATGACATGAACAGAAGAAAGAAGAGTTGGACAAAAAAAAGTACAGTAAGTCAATAATTGCATAGCAAGTGACATTGTCAGCCTAACGTCCAAACAGGATATTTATAAAACCAATAAAGAAGTAAGAGTTCAGTCTTAATTTCTATAAAAAAAAAAAGCAAGCTCTCATGGAGACTACAAGCAGCTTTAATCTAAAAACCAAATTCCAACCATTACAAAAGATTTTTGTTTTAAACTTAATACATAAGAACCTAACTTCAAAATCTTACAATTAATCTGAAACATTCAAATACCAAAATAAAAATCTAGTGTCAGTGAGAAGGCTAAGAAACTGTCCCCAAAAGCACATGACACTGCCATATAGTTACAAACTAAATGCAGTTCCATCATTAACACACCAATCAAACATATGTAAAATCATTGATAATTTGTATGCCACAATGTGCGTAATCCTACCAGCTATTTTATTACGATAGCTCATATATTGAGCAAATTTGGTAATTCTAGAAGTATTTCTCTTATCATTAAAAGTTAACCAGTTAAATGTGAAAAACATACCTCTGTATCCCAGATTCGGATCACAGCATCTTCACCAGCACTAATGATTGTCTTGTTAAAGGTCCCCAACCGCTCTATTGATCCTCCTTGAGGACCCTTTAGTACAAGTACAGAATCAGCAACCTCTGAAAAGTTACATCAATTAGATATGTTGGGTTTGTGAAGGCTTTGGGTTTGGACCCATGTTTTGTTTTCTTATTCATTGAACTGTTAACCCTAATTAGTCTTTATGTATACCTTGTCATGTATTTGTAATCTTTGTACTAAACAAATAAAGAAAACCCTAGTTGTAGCTTGTGAACGTAGGTTACACCGACCGAACGATGTTAAATCCTTATGTCGTTTATTGTTTATTTTCTATTCTGCGTGATAATCGTTTTGTGCGCTTGTGTTTGTGTGTTGGTTCCATTGCACCGCTTGATTCCAAACAAGTGGTATTAAAGCTTTGGCTCGTTGAACATATGAGATTGCACGAAAGACGATTCGCCATAAGGGTTTGGTGAAAAACTTTTGAATTCGTCGAATAAAGGTTAAAGTTTTGTGTTTTTCAAGTTTCAATTTGTTTTGACTGGTTATTATCAACTATTTGTGGAACCGTGTTTAGTGAAAGAAAAGTATATACGGGTTTAGATTTGTCTGCAAAGGTTTTTACTAGAAGCAAATCGGTCAATTGATAGTGTTCAGTAGAACAGTCATCAAGTTCAAGCACGTGCCATTGTTGTGTCCGTTCATTGCTTCGATTTGCTTCTTGTTTGTTGTTTGAGATGGCTGAAGACGGGAAGGATATGATCGAAAATTTTAAAGCTTCTGATTTTAGTTGGTGGAAAATGCAAAATAGAAACACTGTTATGTCCAAGGAACTTGGATATGGTACTAGAAGAAAAACCTGCAAACATAGAACAACCTGACTAGGAATCAAAGGACACAAAGACTCATGCGGTTATTACATTGGCTTTGACGAAAAATGTTGCTTTTAACATCATTAAGGAAATCAGGACCCATGGTATGATGACTGCTTTGTCAAGTATGTATGAGAAACCATCTGCGGCAAATAAGGTGTTCTTGATTCGAGAGTAGTGAACACAAGAATGAAAGAAGGAAGCTCAGTGGTTGCTCACATTAACAATCTAAATTCAATCTTAACAAGACTTGTATCAATTGGAATTAAGTTTAATGATGAAGTTCAGACTCTACTGTTGTTGTCGTCTCTGCCATATAGTTGGTCTGGAACTGTGACAGCAATTTCAAATTCTGTGGGTACTAAGGGTTTCACTCTTAATGGTATTCGAGATCTAACTATGGGTGAAAAAGTCAGAAAAATGAACTCGGGTGAATCATTAAATAGTGAACTATTAAATATTGGCACGGGTCGAGGTAATAACAGGAACAATGGGAGTCGGGGAAGAAGTTCATCTAAACCTAGAAAGAATGTGAAGTGTTGGAGTTGCAATGAGGTGGGACATGTTAAGAGTCAATGTCCGAATAAGAAAGAATTGAACAATGCTATTGGGGATGTATCTGATGATGATGCATTGATACTATGTGGCAAACAATGTGGACTCTTGGGTCATGGATTCAAGGGCTTCGTTTCATACCATGAACAATGGGAAAACGATGGTGAATCTAAAACATGGTGATTTCGGAAAGGTAAGATTAGCCAATGACGAGATACTTAAGATAACGGGCATGAGTGATATTGATCTGGTCAAGGTTTAAAAGTACGGAATCGAGCCTCGAGGCGTTTTTCCTCCGCCTCATGAGGCGCACGTGCCAAATAGACCCGTGAGGCGCCGCCTCAAACACGTTTTTGGGCGCCTCGCCTTAAGGCGCGCCTCGAGGCGCACGCCTCAACCGCTTTTTAAAACAATGGATCTGGTTACTTCATTGGGTACTACATGAAATCTAAAGAATGTCAGGGTGATTCTGGGGCTGAAGAATAAACTTATTTTAGTTGGTCAGCTGGATGAACAAGGACTAGAAGTGAAGCCTGGTGGTGGTAAATGGAGGGTGATCAATGGTAATCTGATTATTGCTCATGGTATAAAGCGTGGGTTATTGTATATGGTTGAGGCGCTTGCTGAGGGACGTATGAACATCCCGGTTAAGCACGACAAAATCCAGTTTGCTAAATCTGGTGCTAAGAGAGTTCATTTTGCAAACATGAAGTCTGAAGGAAAGATGTTAGGTGAACGAGTTCGAAAGTCTAAACCATTGAGGATTCGGTGGCAGTGGAAGCACAAGACGTGTTCTGCGTACACTTACAAAGAACCATTGGGTTTTAAAGACTACGACTGAAAAATTCTCTCCTGGTGATTGTTTGCTGAATTTGGAGAGTGATGGTGATCCTCGGTGTATCTTTGAATCCGGTGGAATGTCCAAACCAGTTAAGATGGAGGATGAGTCGTTGGTAGGACTAGCCACGATTAACTTGGAGCTCGGGGGAGCTTCAATTGGCCTTTCTGATACTTGATGATGAGGGGTCGCTGCAACCAGGAGATGTGATAGAGTCTTAGCTTGTTCTTTTGGAACTGAAGGCTTGGAAGACTTGTTTAAAAATTAGTGAAGCTACTAAACGACTGGGTTGCTTTGTACTTGAATGGCGGGCTAGAATTTATCGAAAAGCCTTCAAGTGGGAGATTGTTGGGTTTGTGAAGGCTTTGGGCTTGGGCCCATGTTTAGCTTTCTTATCATTAAATTGTTAACCCTAAATTAGTCTCTATGCATACCCTATCATGTATTTGTAATCTTTGTACTGAGCAAATAAAGAAACCCCTAGTTGCAGCCCGTGGACGTAGGTCACACCGACCGAACCACGTTAAATCCTCGTTTCGTTTATTGTTTATTTTCTAATATGCATGATAATCATTTTGTGCGCTTGTGTTCGTGTGTTGGTTCTATTGCACTGTTTGATTCCTAGCAAGATATAATGTATGATACTAAACAATCATTTATAAAGTAAAGCTGACTACATAAAAACAGGAGAATATCCACCCATGTGTCATCAACCGAAAAAATGTTAACATTAATACCTAGAGTATAACTCAGCAAGAATGCAAGATTAATGATTAGAAGATTCCTTTGTCATCTATGGTCTGTCTCTTTTTGAGAGAAGATTTTCTACCACGCCTGACTATGAAGAGCTTCGAGTCTATCAGGAGGGTAACGAAATAAAATGATAACCTTCAGCCTTTAAAGAGCATATGTCTGAACCCAAATAAATTTGCCACCCCACAAATGATATATGACCTTCGGTAGAGGACTAGAGGTGATAAATGGGCTGGTTGGACTAGGGGTCAAAAGAGGTACAAGTGAAGCAAGTTATATACTAATGTTGAAGTGTGGGTCAAAAAAAGATGGATTAAGTTGAGCCAATCCAAGCACTTTTTTATTCATTTTATTAAAATTTTAATTAATAACGTCCTAGATATGCTCAATAAATCTATGTTATTACTTAAAAAGGCTAATCTTTTTAGCCAAACAACTAAGAAAACTAATTTCCTTCAACAATTTCCATACATAGAGTAATGTTCAACCACTTTTGGAAAATGCCAGCACTGTTCTTAGGCTCCCGGAAGTACTTAGTTCAAGTCACTAGGTTCCACCAAATACTACTATTCAGACTTCATTAACAGGAGACTAAAGTCCAAACATAAACCAGCTAAACTAAGAGCTAACTTCATATCATTAAAAAATATATATATATATATATATATATAGGCAAATCAGGTCAAACTTGTAATAAATAAGCAAACTCACGGTCATCCGGATCAGCAGCAATGCGTTTGACATGGATAGCAGAAGTCAGCCCCATAAAAGGGTCCGTAGTGATCACAGCAAGCTTATCACCAACAGAAAAATCAACAGCTCTAGCAGGAGAATCAAAATTGAAGGTGAACAGCTGAGTTCCACTCTGAACATCCCACAGCTTAGCTGTTTGATCCGCACTCCCAGTAATCAACCGTGTCGAATCTCCTGCACAACCAATTATCCACAACAAACATCAAAAACCCACAAAGGCAGCTCCTTTACACACATCAAACACCAAAATCGAATACCCAATCACGAATACAAAAATCTAGCACGAGTAAATGAACTAAAGAAGCATACTTGAAACGTCGCAGCACCAAACGGCGCCGTTGTGGCCACGGTAGGTGCCCAATCGTTCGCCGTTGTCGGCAAACCAAACAGTGGGAGTGTGATCTTTGGCGCAAGAGAACAAGAGGTCTCCATCTCTGTTGTACTTGAGGAAAGTGAGTGGCCTCTCATGGCCTTTCATCAATATCGGCCTCATCTTCGCTTTCGTTTGTCGATCGAAGAGTATCTCACTGTTGGTTGTTTGGTTCCGACTATACAATTAGAAACCCTAAATCAAAAGAAGACGACTTCGAGATTATGCGGTCAGTCGGGTTGATAATTCGAGGTGGGCTGGGCCGATTTATTCTACAAGACTCGACGACCTAAACCCAAACTAATCCAATTACACCGCTCACAACCCCTTATTTTATTTTAAATATATGTGAATGTATTTCGTATATTATATGGTATGGTTAAATAGTTTGAGTGAATAATATAGAAATTTTACTGTTTAATCTGTATTTTTAAAAAACACTATTCAAAACTCTATAATATTTTTAATATGTTTTAAGTGGTTGTGGGTGGAGTAGAGAGAAAAAGTAATGATAAAAGTGAAAATAAGAAAGAAAAAATAATGAATTTTAGTATAATTATATGAATAAATATGAGAAATGAGTTGTGAATGCTCTTAAAAATAGTTAACGAATACTATAAGTCTAATCATCCGAATAAATTTAATGGCAAAAGGTAACCCACGCTTGCGATCATAAACAACGCTGATAACCCGACCCGCTTACCATTTCAGGGCAAATCCGCCATCTAAATGTTCATTGTGGTAAAAACCACTAGCCCACTTAAATCATATTACACCAAATGATACTTGAATCCATGACCTCCACTTTGGAAAATCATGGATGTTTTCTCCTAAACCAATTAATCTAGGGTCCATTGGCTTAAAATTTGTTACCATACAAACCAATTTAAAAAATCGAAATAACCAATAGTCTAAAACTAGTTTGGATTTTTTAAAACTGAATTTGTTCAGAATTGGTTTTTCAAAAACCGGTCATGTAACCTGGTTAAAAACTTATTTACCTTTTATTTTATTACTTAAAAAAGGGTTTTTATAGTGGTTATATAGACGTTGGACGGTTTTTATCATCATTTTTAACCCTTATATTTTAATATGATTAGGTATTGAGTGTCTCTACTTTTAAAGTTGCTTAAATACGTAAAAGTTGCACACTACGTTGTTGGTCACCTTTTGTGTGTATAACCGTCCATGATGTACAAACCATCATAAACAAACACCGGCATTATTCTCAAGTCTTTTAACTTTCATAATCACTTGAACCCGAGGTTTTTCTTATTCATAATTCTTCAAATCTATCAACTATTTTTATTATCATGAATTTATCTCTCCAACTCATGCTTTTCATTCTCTATGCACCTTACAAGCTTCTTAAAGCTCGCGTTCTTATTCTTTATCATGTCCCACACACCATTTCCCCACGAAGACTCCTTATACCCATTTATGTCCTCGTTGATGACCCTAAGCTTCTCCTTTGCAATATTGTGATAGTGCTCGTCATAGCCTCCCACATTGTTATGTACTTATGCCCCTCCTTAACTTAGTTGATGTCTCACAGATGGTGTTATTTTTTAACATTGTAAAATTGTTGTCCTTCGAGTTTCTCCCGTCGAATCCTTAATTTCTTCTCTCTATGTCTACCATGTTTAGCTTTTATCTCATGACTATATCAAGCACTAATAATGATGCCAAGTCTTTATTGTCTCCTCATAATAACTTTGTAATCTATCCAACGTCATTATCTTCTCGTCTCGTCAATAGGTAGTACTTTATGTCACACCCCACCGAAACGGGGCCTAAGGCGAGTGATTGGCACAGACTTACGGCGTAAAGCTTACAAATATATTAAAAAAATCCATTTTATAATATAGAGTAATACTAAATTACTTAGTACAAAGGTAGACTTAAAATAAACTAAAATATAATCTTCATAATAAGTCTTTTTAAACACCTTCAAAACTCCTTAAAATATTATGATCAACAAAGACTTCAAAAATCTTCACACTTTACTCTATTACCACCAAGTAATTTAGAGAGTAGGACATCTACCAGTTCCTTGAAATACATGCTCAAAATATACGTCAGCATAAAGCCGGTGAGTTTATAATATCAACACAAAATCTTCTCGCGGTGTATTATCAAATAAATCTGGTTCAATGGTTTTACTACCAAGAGAACCTTCGTTAACATATATAACACATTCGAGTAAGAGTTCACTAAGAATCATATCGAACGCTTGCAATCTAGCCAAATATAATAGGTACCGACTATACGTATATATATCCTGAGCAATTCATGCGTAATGATTTGTCAACATACAATTAATAAGGATAACACACCTTTCAAATCATTTTAATGAGTAGTCATCACTGGCATGTATTCAACTCCAAAAACAAGTAAAAAGGATATTTAAATCATGAAAACTCACTTGGACTTATACGTGTATTTAATCCTTTTGCTTCTCAAGTAATAGGTGACTAATTGGTCAACCTATAATATAACAAACATATATTTATCATTATCTTCTAACGACCCATTTTTCTTGATTTTTTCAATTTTATAACAAAACAGACCTATAGTACCTAAAACAAAAGTTAAAAACCATACCTCATAATTTTATCTAACAGATTCATTTAAATATTTCTATAAAATCCTACTGTTGGATGATCACTAAAACAATTTCCATATAACTCATATATTATCCTAAACACTTTGATTTTATTTAGCTTATTAAACTTGATATTATCCTAATCACAAAAATGTGCATCAGAATGTCCTATTAATAATTCGCACATTCACAATTCTAATCAATATATTACTTCATCATCTTTAAAATCAACGATTCTTAAGATTGATATTGAGAATTAACTGATAGGTGGATTGAATTATGATGAAATTTAATATCTTTTTTTGTTTCTTTGATCTAAAATATCAATCAACATACTTCGTTTGTTCTTTCAAAGTTATTTTTTAAGATCATGCCCCTTCTATATTTGAAAAAAGTCTTACTGGCCTTGATGATGATGATCTCTAAATGTTCTTGTTTCTTACTTCACACCTAATTATATCATAAACTTTTCTAGATCATAAATCTTTAATACCTTAATATCTTAAAATTTTAGGCAAATAGATTTCAATCTATAGGAGAGCTTAATGTTACCTTTCTAATAATAGAGTGCACTTGAGTCCTTTGTTGATAGACTGCACTACCAATCCTTCCTTTGCAATAGGTGAAGAGCTAGCAAATTCTAAAATTTCTGTTTGTAGAGGATTCACCTCAAATCAGTCATTCAACCCTTAAATTGAATATAAACTATGAATTTGGAAGTCATTTATGCTTACCATAAGAAAGATACCACAAGTTCTTATCTCAATTGGAGTTAAAAACTCTCAAACAACCTCAATTGATACTCCTAAGCACACAATCTTCCTCTTCTTCCTTTTTGCTACTAATTTAGGTCAAATATGTCACACCCCAATCTTGACGGCGGAAACGTCGAGGAGTGAGAATTAAGATCGTTCACAGCCACATAACGCTATTATTAAATCCAAATATATTATTCATAAGTTTCAAATGTACATTACAAACATAAGTCCCAAATAAAGAAAACATAAGTCCCAAATAAAGATAACATAGTAAGAAATATAACAAGCTCATTCATTTAATTAACTAGGTCCATTCCTAGGTGTGAACAACTTCAAAAGTGGCGATCATGCTTGAGTATTTCCTGAAACATATTAAAAATAAAAGGTCAACAATTATGTTGCTGAGATTTTTATAGTTTTCGATACATAAGTATATAGAATATGGTAATTCATGTTGTAAGTTATAGAACAAGTAAACTAGTGATGTAAGACAGAATGCACAATCAAACCTTGACAAAGTTTTACAAGTCTCAAACGTTTACAAGTATATATGATCAGCTAAGTGTAATTGGATCAACCAAGCAGGCTTGTCAGACCCATAGATCTATGACGTCGCTAGGCTAGCAATAGTTAATGATTGTACATATATTCGACATTTCATGGTAGCTACAAAGTTCAACTAACCACAACATACAGGTGAAATGCCATAAGTTTACAAGAATCAAACGTGTTTACAAGTGCAAAGTTTATAATGTAATATGTCTCACCCCAAAAGTGTAAAAATATAAAAATGGGTATAGAAATACTCAAATGGGAAACTCACATGATCAATAAGTATAATTGAAGATTAAATAGAATAATAAATGTTGTTTCAACGTAGTCCTTCACAATGCACCTAAAATAAATATATTTACAAGATTAAAGTTTAATTATAATTTTAATGGTTAAACAAGAACTAGGGTTTCAATTTGGTATTTGGGATTTTGTCAAACAATTATATTTAACGAATGGAATCAATTATATTTTCTTGAGATAAATGAAAAAGATATATATTCATATTTTATATAAAGATATGAAGGAGAAATATTTATAATAATTTGAAAAATTTAAATGTAAAGTTGAAATAATGTTTTATAACCAAATGAAATTTAACTCATTTTAAAAACAATATTAAACCAATAACTATTTTAAATTCATAAAAATAACCAAGTATAACCTTTGTTAAAATATTTAAAAAATATTATTTGTTAAATTTTTATAAACAATACAAAAAAGATTTGATGCTTTTGAAAATATATAGAGTTTATAAAATCTATTTTTATATTTATTAGAAATATTTCAGAATTTTAGTTAAGGCTAAAAGCTTTTTAAAAAAAATACATGAGGTTGTCGGGTTCGAACCCGGGACCTCATGTATAGGAGGTAAGTGTCTTAACCAGTGAACCAGGGTCGTGGCCTTGGTATCACTCGGTTCCTAAATCTTAAACACACACACACACAGAAAACTCCCAAACCCAAGAACCCTAATTCCTATTTGGTCCAAATTGAAGGCTAAATCACAATCGTTTATTGTAACAAACATGGGGCTTTGATTCCCCATTGAATTTTGAACATATTCATGTATTCAATTACCCGTTTCAAAGACAAATCATTGAAGAACGATGAGAACAGTCGCGGCTAATGTCGTACCTTGTTCCGGTTGCAAATAGCAATGACACTCGAATTCGTTCTACAGAAGGCTTCTAATGGATCCAATGATGAAAAGCCCTCTATCAATTGCAAGTTAGAGAGCTTGAATTGAGGTTTTCGAAAGAGTTGCAGGTCGCGCTGAAACGGTGTTCGATTCGAGGTGTTTAGATGTGATTCAGACGAACTTTCGTTTGATAAGAGTGCAGCGTTGATTAAACCATAGATTATGTATCGTTTAATTGAATTATTATTGCGCTTTAATGGTCAAACGGCTCATTCGATTAATGGTATCGGTTAAATGATGATTCAAGTAACCATTAATGATTTAAGCACAATTAAACCATGCATTTAAGTTCGAATCATGCATACGAAGTGATTTGAACCGTTTTGGGAACAAAATCGTCGCATTTTGGCGTTTTAAAGGTTGGCCGGAGCCGACCGGAGTTTGGCCAGAAAAAGGTGGCCGGATTTGTGTGGTTTTAAAGAAGGTGGGGATTTTGGTTTTTAATAAATTACACACTTAGTCCCTGCAGTTTTGTTTTTATTATTTTATGCACAAACCTTGCATTTAAAGTTTTAAAAATTGCAAACTAACCCCCTAACTTAATTACTTTAAGTTTTTAAACATTTCAAATATTAGTAATTTTATAAATTAATATTATTATTAGTATAATTACTATTCTTTTAGTTATTATTATTAGCATTATTATTATTATTATTATTATTATTGTTATTATTATTTATTAAGTAATAATTAACGTTATTAACTTTCAAACTAAAGGATAAAAAAATAATAAGAAAATAAGCATAAATGGTCCATAAGTTTCACATATGGCAACAATGGTCCTTACAAGAATTATAACGACGTTAACTTTTAATTAACCAAAAATACAAGATGTTACAAAATAGACCATCAATACCATGAATTTTGTGATCTAAATTCTCCCAACAACTTCAATTTAAGGTTTAACACACCAACAAATCATGTATCTAAACTCTTGCAGACTAAGAAGACTTTAATTGATGATCAAAGTGAATGTCGATGATGTTTTAAAAGGGAATTGGTGGTTTGCAGCTAGATCAGAGGGTTCCCAGGTGTTTTTCATAGGTCTAAAACATGGCTTTTGATCTTGAAAAATATAGAGATGAAGAGAACAGATGGTGATTGAGGAGATGAGTTTGATTTTTAAACCCTAATACGTGGTTGCTGCATCTTCTGACCTCTATTCTTTTTTTATTTTCTACACTTATAAACTTTGGTAAAGTGACAAGAGTAGCCCATCCTCTACAATTTTGTACTTATACGTAACACCCAGATATTTTAAAGTCAAGAAAAGAATGAATAAAGTGAAGAAAAAGAAGGAAAAGAGATAAAACCCAAGTCTAGGGGTAAAAAGTGTCCAAAAGGACAAAAGGTTTGAAAAGTGGGTGTAAAAGGTGGTATGACCGCCCATATGTCACATACACCACTGATTTTTGGGTTTTAGAGAGATAAAGAGCAACAAGTTCTCGGCTTTGAAGGAAGAACAAGAAAGAATTCGAATTTAAGGTAAGAATTCATGCTTTTATGGTGTTCTTGGCTGGGCTTATCCTTGGGTTTATGCTTATGTGTGTTTGTATATGTTCGGGTATGTTTTTAGTGGGATTCTAAGCAGTTGAATTCAATTTGCAAACGAGTTTGGAGGAAGCCATACTCAAAAGCTGTAAAGGTGAGTTCTAGGACCCCTTTTTTACTGGTTTTTAACTGATTTTGGGGCCGGAAATGCATGAATGTATGTTTTATTAAACTGGGTTTCGGACTCGTATACTTGAATGTGTGTATGATGATGTTATGATGTGATGTGTGACTATGTTCATGCTTGATGATGTATAATTGTGTTTCTAAGGCTTAGAGGGTAAGAAGTAAGCTTAGAACATGATGAATGGTGCATGGAAATTGAATATGATGTTTTAGACCCACTTGATAAGTTTTTAAATCTGCCCAAGTGTTTGGAAGTAAAAGCGGATGAAAAGGGTTAATGCAGATGAACATTAACCAATGGGTAAGTCAATGCGGATGAAGTCAATGCGGATGAACATTGACTAAGTGCAGGAAATGCGGACGAGCATTTGCCTAAGTCTGGGAAATGTGGATGAGTATTTGCCTAAGTCTGGGAAATGCGGATGAGCATTTGCCTAAGTATGGGAAATGTGGATGAGCAAAGTAAGACAATGCGGATGAAGTGAGTCAATTTGGATGAGCATTGACTAAGTATAGAAATGCGGATGAGCAATGTAAGTCAATGCGGATGACGTGAGTCAATGCGGGATGAACATTTACTGAGTATAATAAATGAGGATGAGTTAGGCAAATGCGAATGACAAATGCGGATGAACTATAGCAAATACGGATGAACTGTAGGAAATTCGGATGAACACTTAGTAAAATTCTGACTTTTGGGGAAAAAGAGGTAATGTAGGCTTTAACCTAGGAGATTCTCGGGGGTTATGAAAGTTGACTTTTGAGGTCATAAATGGTATGTTGGGCATGTAATGTATTGTGATTGATGGTTATGCATGATGATGATGATGATGTTGCATGGTTATGCATGATGTATGTTATGTATGTATGATGCCCTTTCATGATGATGTATGAATGATATGTTTATGTGTGCGGGTGTTAGCTCAACTGTGTGTGGGTTAGCTACCCCAAAAGGATGCACACTGGGGTCTAATCTTTGTGATTGACCATACGTATGGGATCCTTATCGCTTGCCCTAGGTACTGGAGCTAGCTTCATGCATAATGTTCGAGGTCTATGAAAGACCTCAGGCCCAGTTGCCCGCTTCGTGCACAATGTTCGGGGTATAGCATATGTCATTGATCCAGAAAGAAAGAGAAAATATAATGGTGAATGTACTTACCCTAGGTATTGGAGTCAGCTTCGTGCACAATGTTCGAGGTCTATGAAAGACCTCAGGCCCAGTTACCCGCTTCGTGCACAATGTTCGGGGTAATGTACATTTCACTGGAAGTAATGATAAATGAATGAAAGTATGAACGAAAGAATGACGAAGATAATATTGATATTATTTGTATGTACGTACGATGTGTGATCGCGAACGAATGTAAAGTATAATATGATTTTAAGAGAAAGGATGGTTTTATGAAAGAAAAGTAAGTTTTATTATAAAACTAGAACTCACTCAGCAACGCTGACTTTTATGCATTTTCTAGTTGGCAGGTGAGCATTGCTGAGGATGGCACGAGGCAGCTGCTCAGCTCTTTTGGATGGCATCCATTTATTTAAATCTTTTATGATGTAATACAACAAATGAAATTTTTGTAATTGACAAACGATGCATTATTTTGCAAAAGTTTTTATGATGAAATGAAATGCCATTTGTTCTATGTTTCCGCTGCAATGTTTTAATGATTAAATGCAAAATATATGTTTTATGTGGGATGATTACCAGCTGTAAGCGTCCCGGGAACGGGGCCTTACAAGTTGATATCAGAGCAAAATTTTAAGTGAAATGGGTAAACTTTCAAAATGAACTTTAACTTAAACTGAGAATGGGACGGAAAGGGAAAGGAATGCCAATTTGAGTAGCTGCGTGCCATCAGGTATTTTCGTAAAGATAATTGGTTTTATGTGCGAATGGTATGTGGTTGTGTGTTGTATGTAGATTTAAATATTGATGTAGTCAGGACAGGTAATGCTTGGGGTATGAAGAATAAAGTAAGTGGCTAATCATAATTGACCACTATAATTAGGGACTTACTATGCTTGTCATAAACTGAGCCGTTTCCTTGAATGACCGTATTAGTGTTTAAATCTTTCAGTGTGAGTTAGAGGATGGTCGGTGGTAGATCATCTAAAGCTTCGTGTGGTGGTGGACATGGTGCTGAACCACGGGTTACGAGGGGAAGGCCTAGGGCCGAAAAAGTGGTTCATGAAGAACCAGAGACCCCTCATCCGGAGGGTGGCGACGAGAGCACCAATCTGAGAGCCTCAGTAAAGGAGGCTGTGGTGGAAGAAGTGCATCAAGTCATGCAGACGATCCTACCGTCTGTGGTGACCGAAGTGATAGAGGCAGTTAGAGAGGGAGAGAGAAGGGAAAGGAGTGGACCTACGGGCGAAAGAAGACAGCCCGAGACTAAGACGGTTCCGTCTGATGATGAGGAAGAAGAGGAAGAAGCAGAGCCTGTGCGGGAGGCATTACGAGGCTGTAACTACGGGGTATTCATGAGATGCAAGCCCCCTGCGTTTTAATGGAAACGGCACTGCTGGTGCCGCTCACCGGTGGGTGAGGGAATTGGAGGCTGTACTTGATATCAGCGAATGCCGAGAGGACCAGAAGGTTAAGTTCGCTACCCACTCTTTTGTGGACTCGACTCTGTGCTGGTGGGACAATATAGTCCAAGCCGAGCTGAAGGGTAGGTAAGTAAGGAGCTGAAAACGATTCTATTCCTTTGGAGGGCCACTCATTTTCAATGCAAGCTAGCTCTTACTTGTATTTAGTAAGGAGGCTACCTAATATAGAGGTGAATCCCGGTTATGTCACCCCGATCCATTTTATCTCTCTCTCTACCGGCTAGGCTATCCTTGCTAGGGTTTGGCCTGCTCGCTGGGCATGGCAGCCTTGGCTGCCCCCCCATCTGCTCTGGGAGACCCTCCTGCTCCTAACCCATCCTTTGCTTCTATTCTTTCTGGTACTTTATTCGCCCTAGTCCGTAAAGAAAGTAGGAAATGATGGAAAAAAGTCTTCCAATCTCTTAGTTTAGTGTTGCAATCTCGCTAAGGCCTAAGACTGATGAGTTGAGTGAAATCCTATCAGCCTTGGAAGCAGGGCCTAATCCTCCAAACTAGGACTATTCTTCCCGCTTTCCACGCTTTCTATTAGTCTTTTTCTTGTAATGTAAGGAGAACTACGAATCAGCCTCATGAATAAGCTCACCTTATAAGAGAAGTGGGAGAAGGCGAGAGGTAGCTGGTAGGCCTTGACTCAGTCCCATGGTTGGCCCTATGGGAATCCATGCCCCGGGGTTAGTCGGGCGATCGGGAGAATGAGATGGTCAGAGTTGAAGAAGTTGGTGATCGAGGAGTTTTGTCCTCATCAGGAATTGGATAAGGTTGAGAGGGAGTTTCTGCAACTGGAGGCAGGAACGATGACACACCAAGAGTACACCACAAAGTTCAATGAAATGGCACGTCTGGTGCCGGATCAGGTGACACCTCTATCTCGGAAGATCAAGAGGTATATTCAGGGTTTGCCGACGGATATTTGCAGGCACATGATCGCCACCCGACCAAGCACGTTTAGGTCAGCGGTGGATCTAGCAGAGAGATTGTATGATGAGAGGACTGTGGTGGTGGTGACTGAAAGTAGTCGGAAGGGTGGAGGTGATAAAAACTGGAACGGGAAGAGGTGCGGTCGGGGTGGTGTGTTAGGATCAGTGATCTACGTTTGATTGATTAGAGAGTATAGCAGTGGAATTCTAACAATGAATTAGCCAAATCACAAGAACAAAAGATATTCAATGTAAGAACAAAACGGTTATAGATAGAGAGAATTCTGCAGATATATTTCATTCAATATTTGCTTTCGTGGTAACGGAATGTCACACTTACAATTAGGTCGACACCTCTTATATAAGAGATGTGACGTCTGCTGATGTCACTTGATAGTGACATCTAACAGAATTTATCACAAACTACTGATAGTTAACACAACTACTGAAAAGAAACTACTGAAACAATAACAACTGAAGAACATACTCTTCAGTTGTTTTACAAATACTGAAACAAAGAAACTACTGAAAGGTAAACCATCACAACTACTGAAGAAGACCTCTTCAGCTGTTGTGACAACATCTGATACTTTGGTCTTCAGCACTTGTGTCTTCAGACTTTGTCTTCAGCACTTGTGTCTTCAGACTTTGTCTTCAGCACTTGTGTCTTCAGACTTTGTCTTCAGCACTTGTGTCTTCAGCACTTGTGTCTTCAGACTTTGTCTTCAGAACTTGTATCTTCAGACTTTGTCTTCAGCACTTGTGTCTTCAGACTTTGTCTTCAGCACTTGTGTCTTCAGACTTTGTCTTCAACACTTGCGTCTTCAGACTTTGTCTTCAACACTTGTGTCTTCAGACTGTCTTCAGACTTTGTGTTTTCAGACTTTGTAATCAGCTGTTGTCTTCAGCTGTTGTGGTCTTCAGTAGTTGTTGTGATGTCTGTGGGACTTAAAGGTTTTTCTGATCCGGCTCATTGGTTCTTTGGTCCAACAAACTCCCCTGAACCAATGCAGCCAAAACCTTTAACTTTATTGAGGTCCCACTTATTGTTGGCAGAATGGTTGGTCTTTTTCCTTCTTGATCAGTTGAGAAGATGACCCATATAAGCACTGGCCTGGGAAGAAATCTCAGAGATCTGTTTGGCAAGGTATGAATGGGAACTCTGTTTTGGGGAACTGGACACAGAGTTGTTACCCCATTCATGAGATCTACTTCCCCATGATGAGTCTGTACGACTCTCGAACATAGGCCTCAAGGAGAACAACTTGTCCTCTTTGGAGATTTCTTCTACTCCTCCTTCAAAGAAGAACTCTGGACCATAGTACTCAGATAAGTACTTTACGTCCTGCCATTCTTCAACTCCACAGTAGTATCTACCTATAGACAAATTCATCAGGATGAGTGCCCTTAAGAAGTAACTGGAGCTCATTCTTCTTAATGTCTTCAAGCTTCTTATATAATAACCCCTTTTTGATCATCTTTTTTTCCAGTAAGGCTTGAGGGGTCATTTTTGATTGATGAGCCTTCTTGAATTCATCGATTATTTCCCAGGTGAGACTACAATGGCCAACATGATTGTAGAGTCTATTGTTTTTCTAACCTGGCCATTGATCTATGTGGAATGGATCTTTTGTGGATTCTAGAACTCACCTTGGGGTCTGGACATACTCTCACTCTCTCCTTTTGATACTGAAATGTGTGTCTGAGAGTGTACAGCCTCTGAGCATGTCCTTTCATGGCTTGTATAGATGATGACTGAGGAAATTCCTTGTCAACCATCTTCAGTAGTTGCTCATCGTGCTGTCTGCTGTTCTTCATCTTCTATTTTGACTCTAACCGTTTCCCTTTGTGAGTCAGGTGTGATCATGAGTTGACTCCTAGGTTCTGGTAGCCTTAGAACAGCAGAGAGTGCAGCGACTATCATCTTCATCCTCTTCTTCTTCATCTTCTTCTATCCTCAGCACCCTTTCCTCCTTCTAGGTGCATCACTGGATGATGGTTGGGTGGTTTTTATGGTAAAGGAATTGGTTTTGAAGGTTGAGGATGTTGGATTTGGGTTTTGAGATTGGTTTGGAGATTTGAGGGGTAGGATGTTTTTGAGTGGGTGATTGGGAAGGTTGTTCAAGCATTTTGGTTGTGAGTTTGGCTTTTGTGAGTCTTGCCATTTCAAACCTTTTCCCAGCCCCAGCCTCATCAAGTGCTTCAATGATTATCCCCTTATGAAATTGCTCAGACAAACAGATTCTGGTGGCTATAGCCAGAATGCTGTCTGGTCCATGAACGAATCTCCATCAGTGATCTTCCTAAGTATTTGGCTATGAATCGAATCATGATCTCCAATCTCTCTTTCTCCAGCACATTGTACCCAGCCCATCTGTTTTGAATTCCTCTACTTCCAACCTCCTGATCTCACTGTCTAGTGTGGCTGTATCAAAGTCTTGCTTGAAGAGTTGCTCAATGATTTTGCCATGGATCGGCTGTGTGTTTCATCTGCATCTTTTACCAGCTCTTCCAAGGATTTTTCTTCAGCATTCGTTTGATCACCAACACTTTTCTTTCTTTTGTAAGTGATCAGTTGTTGTTCCTTTTCCTTTTCCAACTCCTTGGTTTTCTCTTGTGCCTTCTCATCCTTAGTTCTTTTTCTTTTCTTTTCTTTCACTGCTGTACTCTCCCCCTTTTTGATGCATTGTGTGGCAGGGGTTTGTACCGCAGAAAGTTTCTTGTGCACAGCATCATCAATGAGTGGTTGTATACTTGAGGAGATCCTCTCATCAATGGCTTATAAACAATGTCATTGATGATGGTAGTGATGAGAGGTAGGGATTGTTGGAATACAACAACCATCTGCTCAGGGGGGTTCTATCCCGGAGAGATAGTGCCAAAAGCAGAGGCTGGAGGCTTAGTGAAGTGAGAGGGTAAAGTGTTTGGGGGACCTTCAAATGAAGGTGCCATCTGTGGGTTGGTGGGGGTAGATGGACTTACATCCTGAGACTTCTTGGCAAGCAGTTCTTGTAGTCTGCTTACCTCAGCCTCCAGGATGGTGTTGTGGGCTAGAACGTCATAGAAAAAGCCCAGGTCATCATCAGCAGATGCTGAATCACCTAACTCCTGCTTGTAGCAAGATGTACATGCACTGGGTGTAGACCAGTTTTAGCATGTGCCCCTTTGTCTTGGAACTGGGGACTTCCAGCCTCAGGATTGTGTCCTTCATCAGCTATTGCCTCTAGTGAGGTCTTAGCTATGTTACCAGCCTCATTCTGATCATGTGCTGATTCAGAAGAGGTGGCATCCTCACTAGATGTTCTAATCTCCCTATCCACACCAGGAGATAGAACTTGTAAACCCCGGTGCTGTGGGTTGTCAGAAGCATGGTGATCCTCTTCCTCAATATCTGTGGTTCTCCCTTTGTGTTGGTGTTGGGGGGAGGAGGAGAGGCATGCAGCTGAGTCAGCACGTTTGCAATGATTATGGTGGACTTTGGGGGGCGTTGCATGGGGAGATGGGGTAAAAGCAGTGTGCACCTGGGGAGGATGGTGCTCTTCAATGGCAATCTCCTCAAGTGAGGAGATCCCAGATGTGTGGGTACCCTTCTGTGGTGGCTGCAGGCTCCTTTTGAGAGGAATCCTGAGTGACTGTGGCTGGTAGAGTCTCTGATACTGCTGGGGGGTTTAAATCAGCAAGTATATCCTGCCTGGGTGATACATGAGCATCTTCAGGGGACTCATCTCCCTGAATAGCTGTTTTGGGGTGTTTTGGTTTTGGTTTAGTGGGGACTTTGGTTCTGGTGGTGGAAGCTGTGGGTTCCCTGTGCTTGGGCTTTAGCATTCGGGCAGCTTCTTGAGAGTAAGGTCTGAGTTGTGCCTGGAGTATACCTCAGCCAAAACAGCTGGTGCAGGGACTCCAAGGCCAACAAGGCCATCAGATTTTAATTCATCTAAAATAATGGCCATCAGAAACTTGGGATATAATGGCCATCGGTTTGCCGCAGGTTTCTGAGCCAAGTTCTTATTGCTAGAAACACGATTTCAGAAAAATTAGCGGTTGGTGTTCTAGAATAGAATACAATACCTGTTGCCATTGGGATGACATTTGATCCAAGAGGATGTCTTGGAGGCTAAGCATACATTTACCATGTGAAAAATAAATTTCTCAGCATCATAGAAATGTTTCTTCAGAATGGTTGTAGCCCGAAGATCACCTTCATACCCATGATTGATAAAGGACATATCTGTTGTGCCCTTTGGTATTCAGTCACAGCGGTGGAGTCGTGTAAGTGTAATGCCTGACGAATGATGTCGGCTGTAACGACCACTGGTTTCTGGTTGACAAGGGACCGAATAGAGATTTGGCCGGTAGACTCATCAGTATGAACAAAAGAATTTGACCAGAATTGACTGAGGGATTCACGGTAGATGGTCGGATTCAAGAGAAAGGCTGTGCGATATGGGGAATCCACCGTTAAGTCAATGTCATTATCATATTTGTTCCAGAAAGCCGACTTGGTAAGGTATGCAACACAGTTATGTCGTGGTTTCAGACTCATGGTCGCCATGTTGAGAGAGAGAAGCAGAACAGAAAATAACGGCTAATGAAACATTCGAGAAGAGGAAAGGTATTATAGGGTAGGGGTTAGAAATAACTGAAGGGTTTAGTGTTAGTCATCAGTAGTTTTAAACCGACTGTTGACATGGTATTACCCTTTCAGACGTTGAAACAGCTGAAGTCGTGGTTTTAGGCATCAGCAGTTAGAAAATACTGAAGACCATGGTTTTGACTTCAGATGATTGAAACAACTGAAGACTTGGTATTAGTCTTCAGTAGTTGTGAAACTACTGAAGACATGGTTTTTGTCATCAGTTGTTTAGGATGAAACAGCAGTTGTAGAAACAACTGAAGAGAAAGTTCTCTTCAGTAGTTTTCGTCAAGTCATAGCCTTTCAGCTGTTTCATACTGTCCTCAACACTTACTCATCAGACTTTGCATCTGCTTTTCAGTGTTTCATAGGACGTCAGTACTTATCTGTTAGTACTGATTCAGTAGTTGTAACTACATCAGTAGTTGTAACTACATCAGTGGTTTAGAACAGATAAAGTACTTCAGTACTTGTGAGGCATTTAGCCGTCAGTAGTTATAAAAACTACTGAAGGTGAAAGAACTCATCAGTACTTATATGTGACATGGTTACCAATGATCACCAGTACTGTTTACTGAAATCATCAGTAGTTGTCACTTATTCTAGCTGCAGCATACGAAGCCTAACACAAGGTTTTGGAAAGTAGAACTATTCAAAGGCTTAGTAAAAATATCTGCAAGCTCATCAGCACTAGGCACAAACTTAGGATCAATCAGACCTTTTTCAAAACAATCCCGAATAAAGTGATGTCTGATCTATATGTTTGGTCCTAGAGTGCTGGACTGGATTTTTGACAGTACACAGAGCTGAAGCATTATCTATTAATAATGGAGTCTTAGTCTCCGTAATGTCATAATCCAGAATTTGGTTCTGAAGCCAGAGTACCTGAGAAGTGCAACTTGCAGCAGCAATGTACTCGGCTTCAGCAGTTGATGTAGCAACAGATGTTTGTTTCTTACTCTGCCAAGAAATCAAACAGTTGCCTAGGAATTGACAACCACCAGAAGTTGACTTTCTAGTTAACTTGCACCCTGCATAGTCACTATCTGAAAAAGCAACTAATTTGCAACAGTGTCCAGTGGAATACCATAAACCCAGAGATTGTGTACCTTGCAAATATCTAAAGATTCTCTTGACTGCAATCAAATGAGACTCTTTAGGAGCAGCCTGAAATCTAGCACAAACACATGTAGCAAACATAATATCTGGTCTAGAAGCTGTTAAATACATCAAGGACCCAATCATACATCTGTAAAGTGTTTCATCAACAGCTTTACCTTTCTGATCAGCATCCAGTTGTGTGGTGTTGCACATGGGAGTAGAACAGGGCTTACAGTTTTGTAAATCAAACTTATTCAAAAGATCTTTTGTATATTTGACTGATGAATAAAGGTTCCATCAGCTTTTTGTTTAATTTGCAAGCCTAGAAAGCTGTAATTCTCCCATTGCACTCATTTCAACCTCTTTTTTTTCATTAGTTGTAAAATCATCACACACTGGGGATCAGAGGATGCAAAAATGATATCATCACATAAATCTGAACAAGTAGCTTATGCTGATCCACCTTCTTAATAAACAAAGTTTTATCAATGGAGCCTCTAGTGAAATTATTCTTAAGAAGAAAAGTGGAAAGTGTCTCATACCAGGCTCTAGGAGCTTGTTTCAACCCATAAAGAGCCTTATCAAGTTTATACACCCATTCAGGATGTTTATTATCCTCAAAACCTGGTGGTTGACACACATAAACTTCTCTTTTATTTTATCATATAGAAATGCACTTTTGACATCCATTTGAAAAACTTTAAGATTGTGGAATGCAGCATAGGCTAAAACAATCTGATTGCCTTTAGTCTGGCTACAGGGGCAAAGGTTTCATCATAGTCACACCTTCTTTTGTGAAAACCCCTGTACAACCAATCTAGCCTTGTTCTTAACAATAAGCCCATTTTCATCAGTTTTATTCCTAAACACCCATTTAGTGCCTATTGCACACTTACCTGGGAAGAGGAACCAGTTCCCACACTTGCTGTTTCTTGAACTGAAGTAGCTCAAGCTGCATGGCTTCAACCCATCTATTGTCTCTCATAGCATAGAAGCAGAAGTTAGACAATTGACTTGTTGAAACACCAACATTGATATCACCAATAATCTGAGACATTGGGTGATTCTTCAGTTCTTGATAAACAATGAGATCTGTGCAAGTGTTTGTAGGACCTTCAGCAGCAGCAGATGTTGATGTAGACTCTTGAAACCAAGAATTAGATGGTAACTCAAAAGATGTAGAGGAATCAGAGATCTCATCAGTATTTGTTGTGGATGGAACTGCTGAAGCTACAGGAACATCAATTTAGCAGACACAGGCAGTTGGTCACTAAACTTGAATAGGTGAGTATTGATTTTATCATCATCATCATCAATACCACCAGGTGGAAGACATGCTGCAGAAGATGATTTATCCACATGATCTGCAACAGCTGGAGGTTGATAAGGAACATATTGCAGTATGTCCAAATCAAACAACTCCACAGGGTTTTGTGGAATCTTGTCCATAGGAGATTCATTAAACTTCACATGCAAAGTCTCTTCAACTATCTTGTTCTGCAGTTTAAGACTCTGTATGCCTTGCAAGTAGATGAATAACCAACAAAATACCCTGCATCCACCTTAGGATCAAATTTTTGGAGTTGATCCTTTGTGTTGAAAAAACAGGACACCCAAATGCTTTGAAAAATGAAATTAGAGGAGCCAAGTGATGGAGAACTTCATATGGAGTCTTCATCAACCTCTGATTTACTAAGACTCTATTATGCACATAGCAAGCTGTGTTACAGCTTCAGCCCAAAAGGTCAGTGGCAAACCAGAGTCAGCCAGCATGACCTTGCAGCTTCAATTAGGGTCCTGTTCTTCCTCTCCACTACTCCATTTTGTTCTGTAGTCCGTGGTATGCTAAACTGCCTTTTGATTCCCTTTGAAAGATAGAAGTCATCAAGTGTATTGTTTCTGAATTCAGTTCCATTATCACTCCTAATACACTTGATTGGAGGGAATACTGCTTCTCAACCACACACAAAGTGAATAATCTCCTGAGCAACCTCATCCTTTGAATGTAAAAGAAAGTCCATACAAATCTGGAGTAATCACCCACCATTACCAGACAGTATTTCTTCTTTGCCATGCTCATCACTCTCACAGGACCAAATAGATCCATATGCAGTAATTGCAAGCAGGCAGGGACTTAGGCTCAATAGGAAGGAATAGACTTTGTGCTGTTTTCCTTTTAAACAAGCAGTGCAGGTTTCATCACAGTGGAACTTCTTTATTGGTAAGCCTCTAACTAAACTATTGTGGATTAGCTAATTCATGTTTTTGAAATTTACATGACCCACCTTCTGTGCCACAGTTTAGATTCTTGAGAAGAGGCTTTGGAAAATAGGCAAGGATTGCCTCTGAGATCTATTTCTTGGAAAGATCTAAGCATACATCTTCCTGTCCTGTTGGCTCTCAGGAGAGTGTGATCATCCACACCTTATCAATCAAATGCAGAACTTTGGATGACAGAATCCTACAGTTCTGAATTGTGAAAAAAAGCAACATGGCCTTTATCACACATTTGACTGACACTCAGAGATGTACTTGAGATTTTCCACATGATTAACATCATCAACTTTATTTCTCCATTGGAGACAAAGCCGTTGCCAATGATGTAACCCCTAGCATCATTGCCGAAAGAAACAAACCCCTTCTTTCCTTGAGAGTAGTCATGAAGAAGAGAGCTGTTCCCAGTCATGTGCATAGATCCCCCACTGTCTACATGCCAGATGCTACTTTGGCATGTTGAAGAACCCTGCAATTATAAAATCAGTTAGTTTTGGAGACCCAAACCTTTTTGGTTTTGGGCCTGTTCTCATCAACAGATGGTAAACTAATAGGTTTGATGGAAACACACAGCTGAGAGGAAGAAGATGGTGAAGAAGAAATCCTTTGGCTTGGACCTCCTTTTCTTGTGGTTTCAACATAGGAACATATAATTGGTTAACTCTTCCCAATAGATGTTGAACCATCATAACCAGCTGTGTCTGATTTTGTGATAAAGCTTTCAGCTCATCAGACACATTGCCATTGGAGTTTGATAAGTTCCTATGTTGCACCTTCTTCTTCTGAGCAATCAGCTGTTACCTGTTTAACCCCTTCCTTTTGGATTTCTTTATGGACTTAAGGGTTACAGGATTGATGTTGCTGATACAAATGTGGTCTCAAACTCAGTTTTCATTTTAACCATTTTCTCTTTAATTTCCTCTTTATGTTTGAGTTTGGATCCTCGTTCATCTGTAAGATGATTGAACAAACCACATACTTCACATGGTTTCTTCTTCATCTTATGTTGATCATCAACTAAAAAGGATGAAACAACTGAAGACTTGCTCTTCAGTGCTTTGAAAGCATTGTTTGCTTTCTTGACTTCCTCTTTAGTAGTCTTCAAACTCTTTTACTGATAGTTTTCTTCTTTCAGTACTGACAGTAGTTGGAGTTTGAACTTCAGGTGTTAAATCTTGCTCTCCAGTCCTTTCAGGACTTTCAGAATTAACTCCTGAGTTGATCAACTCATTGATCATGTGAGTGTCAGCAAGTGGAACCATCAACATCAGCTGATAGGTTCTGAGAGGGCTTAGTGCTGACTTCTACTTATGATGGTGCTGTATCAGAAAGTAGATCACATGATGAAATGGATTGGTTATTGCTCTCACCATCAGATTCTACCTCTACTCTGGGAGTAAAATCTGTAGGTGGAGCAGTGTGATTGTAACCAATGCCAAACTTCACATTGGAAGCAGATTGCTTACTAAGAAGCATTTCAAAACCTTTGCATGATTGTACCCATCGATCACACTCTACTTGGGTGATTGCAAGGGTTTCTTTGAGATCTTTGTACTTCTCTAGAAGTACCTCTTCCCTAGCCTTATAATCTGTGATTTGACATTTAAGTTTGTAAATCTCATCATTCTTTTCATTAAGCACAGACTCAAATTCAGCTTTTCTTTTGAAAATTGTTGTTCTAGCTCAATGTTCTGTTAATCAAAGCTACATTTGCTTCTCTAATAGATGCAAATGCTGCTATGCATGTTTCAGAACATAATTGGCTTTTGCCTCAGAGGATACCTGTGATACCTTTGGTGTAAAGGCATTAGTAGATGAAGTATCTGCAGAATCCAAAGCCATAAGAGCTAGATTTCCAAAGGGACTGTCACCACCATGTTGACCAGCACCAGTGAACAGTTGTTCATGACCAGACAAATCATCTGGTAAACTGCTCCAGTCAACAACTCCTGGGGTGAAGAAGCTGTGTTGTTGAGGTTGAGTTTGTTGATGAGATTGGGAAGGTTGTGGTTCAGGCAATGCTTGTGGTTGTTGTGCAATTGGAGCTTGAAAGGATTTGGTTGAGGCATATAATAGCAGGGATAAGGATATGACATTTGACCCTGGGGAACAAAGTATGCAAGAGACCTAGGATATGAATGATGACCAGAACCAGCAGGATGTTGCCCTCTGTTTTGTGGACTAGTACTAGGAAAAGTCACAAAGGGTGCAGAAGAGTTAGATCCAGTTGATCTACACTCTCTTGCAAAGTGTCCCAGCCTTTGGCATTTGTGACACCTCAACTTACTCTTGTCAAAACCAACTTTGGTTTTGCCAGAGAGTCCAGGAAATTTCCTGCCAGTTCTCTTATAGAACTTCTGAGATCTGATATTAATCAATGCCATTTGGCTCAGAATATCCATCTCTTCTAGATCATCATCAGCTATTCCTTTCAAATCATCCATGATGAAGCATAGATTGTCACTATTACTGCCAGAATGACTCTCAATACAACAAATGCATGATCAGAACTATTTGAAGAGAAATCAATATGCTCATCATAATTGCTTTCAGATGCAGCATATTTTGACTCATGACCAACCAAGGCAGTATTCCCTGGTACAAAGTCATCAGTGAGCTTTCCTGATGAGGACAGTTTCCTCTTCTGCTCTATCTCTCTTTCGAATGTAAGCAGTTTCCCATGAAGTTGGGTGAGAGATAGGCTATCCAGATTTGCACTGGAGCGTAGGACAATAGTGTATGTGTCCCATCTCTCAGGTAGTGATCTGAGGAACCTGTTGTTCATCTTGCTATTGTGTATTCCTGTTTCACCATTTTTAGCTCAGATATCAAGCAGGAAAAACGCTCAAACTGTTGAGTCAGTGTCTCACCCTTTCTATGAGAGAATGTCTCATATTGTTGGGCAAGGATTTCTCTATTGTTTGCTAAGACCTCATCTATGCCACCGAATTGTTCCTTCAGGGCATTCCAGAGATCATGAGCAGTTTCATGATGCATAAGCCTGAATAGATTTCATTAGGCAGTGCCATGGCCAGAATTCCATGGGCTTTAGCATCAATCTCAAACAGTTTCCGATCTTCATCAGAGTATTGTTCTTCTTCTTCGAAACCATTTGATTGGTTTCCGGATTGTTCACCATAGGCTTATGTGGTCCATGTACCACAGATGTCCAACAACCTGAACTGTTAACAGACAGCTGATGAAGCATTCTTCGCTGCCATATGTTATACTCGGTCCTAACCAGCATCGGGGGCTTGGTTGAGGAACCAATATTGTGTGGATCATTAGAAGGAGTAGTCATCTCAGATTCAATCAAATTCAATTAAGCTATAACAGATTTAGAACAAAACACAACAACCAATTGAACAAGAGAGATCTCAGAATAAATGAACGAAAGCGTCAGAAATTCAATAATCTATAACCAGTTCTTGCAAAATGCTAATTCAATCAAACATATATATCAATTAGCAGTTTCAATGATCAATTGTTAGATCAATCAATGATTAACCAGCTCTGATACCACTTGTTAGGATCAGTGATCTACGTTTGATTGATTAGAGAGTATAGCAGCGGAATTCTAACAATGAATTAGCCAATCACAAGAACAAAAGATATTCAATGTAAGAACAAAACGGTTATAGATAGAGAGAATTCTGCAGATATATTTCATTCAATATTCGCTTTCGTGGTAACGGAATGTCACACTTACAATTAGGTCGACACCTATTATATAAGAGATGTGACGTCTGCTGATGTCACTTGATAGTGACATCTAACAGAATTTATCACAAACTACTGATAGTTAACACAACTACTGAAAAGAAACTACTGAAACAATAACAACTGAAGAACATACTCTTCAGTTGTTTTACAAATACTGAAACAAAGAAACTACTAAAAGGTAAACCATCACAACTATTGAAGAAGACCTCTTCAGCTGTTGTGACAACGTCTGATACTTTGGTCTTCAGCACTTGTGTTTCCAGCACTTGTGTCTTCAGACTTTGTCTTTAGCACTTGTGTCTTCAGACTTTGTCTTCAGCACTTGTGTCTTCAGACTTTGTCTTCAGCACTTGTGTCTTCAGACTTTGTTTTCAGCACTTGTGTCTCAGACTTTGTCTTCAGCACTTGTGTCTTCAGACTTTGTCTTCAGCACTTGTGTCTTCAGAATTTGTCTTCAGCACTTGTGTCTTCAGACTTCGTGTTTTCAGACTTTGTAATCAGCTGTTGTCTTCAGCTGTTGTGGTCTCAGTAGTTGTTGTGATGTCTGTGGGACTTAAAGGTTTTTCTGATCCGGCTCATTGGTTCTTTGGTCCAACATGGTGCCTCGACGAGTAATAAGAAGGCTTGAGTGGATGACCGTTGTGTGGTCACATCAAGTGCGGGGTTGAAAAAGTGTGGAAAGTGTGGGAATGAGCATGGTAGAGTGTAGATGGGGGTTGAATGTTTGTTTCAAGTGTGGGAAGCTAGTCATATGGCTAGAGACTGTAAGGTATGAAGTGTTTCAACTACGGGGGAAGTGGTCACATGAGTAGAATTTGTAAGAAGCCAAGAGTCGAGGGTTCTGGAGGTGAAGGACCCATGGCGAGCGCCAGAGCATTCACAATGACACATGAGGAAGCTAGGATGGACCCTGATGTTGTGTCCGGTACGTTTCTGGTGAACCAAACTTTAGCTTCTGTGTTATTTGATTCGGGTGCCGGTAAGAGTTTTATTTCTGCTGCTTTCTATGCTAAGTTTCCTGTTAGTAGTAGACGTATTGATGCGACCTTCGATGTAGAAACTGCCATAGGTAAGTCTACCAGGATTTCTGAGATGTTAGAGGGCTATTATGTGGAGCTAGAAGGTCATAGGTTTCCTGTTAGACCGTTCGTGATGACCTTGGGTGGTTTTGATTTGGTTCTTGGGATGGATTGGTTGGCGGATTTCGAGGCGAACATCGTGTGTCGCAAGAAGATGATTAAGCTATCAGCGCCTGACGGGAGTTCGGTAATGGTTTATGGTGATCGAGTCATGACAATTCCGAAAGTGATTTCGATAGAGGTGGCGGGAAAGTGTATGAGGCGTGGATGTAGCGCCTACTTGGCCTATGTAAAGGATGTGGATACACCAACACCACAACTATCTGATGTACCCGTTGTGTGTGACTTTCCAGACGTATTCCCAGAAGACTTACCAGGAGTGCCACTTGAACGAGAGATCGAGTTCCAGATTGACTTGATACCGGGTGCCCAACCTGTTGCCAAGGCACCGTATCAATTGGCCCCGACAGAGATGAAAGAGTTGATGGAGCAGTTGCAAGAGCTACTTGACAAGGGGTTTATCAGACCAAGTATCTCTCTTGGGATGCTCCGGTCTTGTTTGTGAAGAAGAAATACGGTAGTATGAGGATGTGTATTAACTACCGTGAGTTGAATAAGTTGACAGTGAAGAACCGATACCCCTTACTGAGAATAGATGATTTGTTCAATCAGCTTCAAGGTTCTAGTTGGTTTTCAAGAATCGACCTTTGATCGGGATACCATTAGCTTAAAGTGAAGGAGTCGGATATCCCTAAGACAGCTTTTCGCACGCGCTACGGTCACTATGAGTTTCTTTTCATGTCTTTTGGTTTGACCAACGCGCCAACTGCTTTTATGGATCTGATGAAACGGGTGTGTTGGCTGATGTTGGATAAATTAGTAATTATGTTTATTGATGATATCCTGATTTATTCGAAAAGCGAGGATGAGCATGCCGGTCATATTCGGGAGGTTTTGGAGACGTTGAGGAGGGAGAGGTTGTATGCAAAATTCTCCAAGTGCGCGTTTGGGTTGCGCGAAGTTCAGTTCTTGGGTCATGTGGTGAATCCTGACGGGATTATGGTGGACCCGGCGAAAGTGGAGGCGGTTATGCAATGGAAGTCACCAAAGACGCCATTCGAGATTCGTAGTTTCTTGGGTTTGGCGGGCTACTATAGAAGATTTATCCAAGACTTCTCTAAGATTGCTTCTCCACTAACTAAGTTGACCCGAAAAGATGTGAAGTTCGTATGGGTCAAGCTCAAGAGGAGGCGTTTGAAGAATTGAAGGCGATGTTGACTCAAGCTCCTATTCCGTCATTACCCGATGGGAGTGAAGATCTGGTGGTTTATTCTGATGCTTCCTACTCGGGGTTGGGATGTGTGTTAATGCAGAGAGGGAAGTGCACCCTTTTCATAGACCACAAGAGCTTGAAGTACTTCTTCGAGCAAAAGGATCTGAACATGAGACAGAGGAGGTGGTTGGAGCTTATAAAGGATTATGATTGTGAGATTCATTACCATCCGGGCAAGGCCAATGTGGTGGCGGATGCACTTAGCCGAAAAGAGAGGCCCGCGCCGATTCGGGTGAAAGCTTATCAGTTAGTCATGACCTCCGATGTGATGAAGCAAGTCAAAGAGTTTCAAGATGAGGCATTGAAAGAAGATCATCTTAACTCAGAGAGGATGAGAGGTCTGGTCGTAGAATTGGGTGAAAACACGCTTGGTGTTAGAACTCGATTCGGGAGAATATGGATTCCTCGTTTTTGGAATCTACAGGTAAATATTATGGATGAAGCTCACAAGACCCGATATTCTATCCATCCCGGTGCCACAAAGATGTACCAAGACATGAAGAAGAATTATTGGTGGCCGGGCATGAAGCTGGATGTGGTGGAGTATGTGAGTAAGTGCCTTACTTGCTTGCAAGTGAAGGCCGAGCATCAAAACCCGTATGGGAAGATCCAACCTTTGGATATACCGGAATGGAAGTGGGAGCACGTCACAATGGATTTCATCACGAAGTTGACGCGTACTCCGAAAGGGTACGATGCCATATGGGTGATTGTCGACCGTCTGACGAAAAGTGCTCACTTTCTACCGATCCGCGAGACTTATTCATCCGAGAGGTTGGCTGACCTGTCCATCAAGGAGGTTGTAACTCGTCACGGTGTGCCGGTGTCTATTGTGTTCGATCGTGACACCCGGTTTACATCTAAATTCTGGAAGAAATTCCACAACGCAATGGGGACGAGGTTACATATTAGTACGACTTATCATCCCCAAACTGATGGTCAGTCAGAGAGGACCATTCAGACGTTGGAAGACATTCTTCGGGCGTGTGTGATTGATTTTGGAGGAAGTTGGGATAACCACTTACCGTTAGCTGAATTCTCATACAACAATAGCTATCATGCCAGCATTGGCATGCCACCATACGAGATGCTATATGGTAGGAGATGCAGAACACCCGTTTGTTGGGGTGATATTGGTCAGAAAGAGTTAGGAAGCGTCGAGGTAATCGAGGCCACGACTGAGAAGCTTGACAAAATCAAAGCCTTCATGAAGGCAAGCAAAGATAGACAGAAGTCGTATGCCGATAAGCGACGTAGACCGATTGAGTTCCAGGTGGGTGACCGGGTTATGTTGAAGGTCTCACCTTGGAAGGTTATTATTCGTTCCGAAAGCGGGGCAAGTTGAGCCCGAGATACATAGGCCCTTTCCGAATCATTGCTCGGGTAGGAGAGGTGGCCTATAGATTGGAGTTACCAGAAGAGTTAAGTGGAATTCACCCGACATTCCATGTATCTCATCAGAGAAAATGCTTAGCTGATGGAGACATGATTGTTCCATTGGAGGATATCGAAGTAGACGAACATCTCAATTATGTGGAGCAACTAGTGGCAATCATTGATCGGAAGGAAAAGAGGCTGAGGAATAAAGTGGTTCCCCTTGTGCGTGTACAATGGAAGCACAGGAAGGGATCCGAGTCTACGTGGGAGACTGAAGAAGAGATGTGGCAGCATTACCCATAATTCTTTGAGGAATAACAGGTTTCGGGGATGAAACCTATTTAAGGGGGGTGGACTTGTAACACCCGGATATTTTAAAGTAGAGAAAAGAATGAATAAAGTGAAGAAAAAGAAGGAAAAGAGATAAAACCCAAGTCTAGGGGTAAAAAGTGTCCAAAAGGATAAAAGGTTTGAAAAGTGGGTGTAAAAGGTGGTATGGCCACCCATATGTCACATACACCACTGATTTTCAGGTTTTAGAGAGAGAAAGCACAGCAAGTTCTCGGCCTTGAAGGAAGAACAAGAAAGAATTCGAATTCAAGGTAAGAATTCATGCTTTTATGGTGTTCTTGGCTGGTCTTATCCTTGGGTTTATGCTTATGTGTGTTTGTATGTGTTCGGGTATGTTTTTAGAGGGTTTCTAAGCAGTTGAATTCAATTTGCAAATGAGTTTGGAGGAAGCCATACTCAAAAGCTGCAAAGGTGAGTTCTAGGACCCCTCTTTTACTGGTTTTTAACTGATTTTGGGGTTGGAAATGCATGAATGTATGTTTTATTAAACTAGGTTTCGGACCCGTATGCTTGAATGTGTGTATGATGATGTTATGATGTGATGTGTGACTATGTTCATGCTTGGTGATGTATGATTGTGTTTCTAAGGCTTAGAGGGTAAGAAGTAAGCTTAGAACATGATGAATGGTGCATGGAAATTGAATCTGATGTTTTAGACCACTTGATAAGATTTTAAATCTGCCCAAGTGTTTGGAAGTAAATGCGGATGAAAAGGGTTAATACGGATGAACATTAACCAATGGGTAAGTCAATGCGGATGAACATTGACTAAGTGCAGGAAATTCGGATGAGAATTTGCCTAAGTTTGGGAAATACGGATGAGCATTTGCCTAAGTCTGGAAATGTGGATAAGCATTTGCCTAAGTCTGGGAAATGCGGATGAGCAAAGTAAGATAATGCAGATGAAGTGAGTCAATGTGGGTGAGCATTGACTAAGTATAGAAATACGGATGAGCAATATAAGTCAATGCGGATGAACATTTATTGAGTATAATAAATGAGGATGAGTTAGGAAAATGAGGATGACAAATGCGGATGAACTATAGCAAATATGGATGAACTATAGGAAATGCGGATGAACACTTAGTAAAATTCTGACTTTTGGGGAAAAAGAGGTAATGTAGGCTTTGACCTAGGAGATTCCGGGGTTATGAAAGTTGACTTTTGAGGTCATAGATAGTATGTTGGGCATGTAATGTATTGTGATTGATGCTTATGCATGATGATGATGATGATATGATGATGATGATGTTGCATGGTTATGCATGATGTATGTTATGTATGTATGATGCCCTGCATGATGATGTATGAATGATATGTTTATGTTCCTTGTGATGATGCATGATTATCTTTCCTGTGACTTTACGTGTTATGATAATGAATGAACGAAGTATTATGTAACGTAAAGTGAAAGATAATGAAAGAGGAACATGATGAATGAATGCATGTATTAATGAACGAATGTAAGAAAGGCTTGCAAGCAAATGTATGGAGGTTCACACCCAATGAAGGGTGTTAGCTCAACTGTGTGCGGGTTAGCTACCCCAGAAGGATGCACACTGGGGTCTAATCTTTGTGATTGACCATACGTATGGGATCCTTGTCGCTTGCCCTAGGTACTAGAGCCAGCTTTGTGCACAATGTTCGAGGTCTATGAAAGACCTCAGGCCCAGTTGCCCGCTTGGTGCACAATGTTCGGGGTATAGCATATGGCATTGATACAGAAAGAAATAGAAAATATAATAGTGAATGTACTTACCCTAGGTACTGGAGTTAGCTTCGTGCATAATGTTCGAGGTCTATGAAAGTCCTCAGGCCCAGTTACTCGCTTCGTGCATAATGTTCGGGGTAATGTACATTTCACTAGAAGTAATGATGAATGAATGAAAGTATGAACGAAAGAATGACGAAGATAATAATGATATTATCTGTATGTACGTACGATGTATGATCGCGAACGAATGTAAAGTATAATACGATTTTTAAGAGAAAGGATGGTTTTATGAAAGAAAAGTAAGTTTTATTATAAAACTAGAACTCACTCAGCAATGCTGACTTTTATGCATTTTCTAGTTGGCAGGTGAGCATTGCTGAGGATGGCACGAGGCAGCTGCTCAGCTCTTTTGGATGGCATCCATTTATTTAAAGCTTTTGTGAGGTAATACAACAAATGAAATTTTTTAACTGACAAATGATGCATTATTTTGCAAAAGTTTTTATGATGAAATGAAATGCCATTTGTTCTATGTTTCCGCTGCAATGTTTTAATGATTAAATGCAAAATATATGTTTTATGTGGGATGATTACCAGCTGTAAGCATCCCGGAAACGGAGCCTTACATTATAACCTCTTTGACTTTTTAATCAGGGTATTACAAATCTACCCCCATTAAACAAAATTTTATCCTCGAAATTTAGTGTTGATTAAATAAATAATGATACTTTTCCATCATTTCATATTCTCGTTCCCATGTTGTCTTTGGTCCTTGACATAATTCCACTTTACGTTTACAAAAGGTGTGTTATTTTTTCTTAATTTTTTGATTTGTTTGTCAACCACCTTTAAGGGTTATTCAACAAAATTTAATTTGTCATTAACATGAATATCTATCAATAGTATGACTAGTGACTCGTCAGGCAATCACTTTTTAAGATTCGAACATGAAATATGTCATGAATCTTAGGTTATCAGGTAACTTCAAATGATAAGCCACTGTTCTAATTCTGGCAATTATTTTGAAAGGTCCAATATAACGAGGACCCAATTTACCCTTTTTGCCAAAACAAATGATGTCTTTCCAAGGTGATACTTTAAGCATAACTGTATCTCCTACATGGAATTCCAAAGGTTTCCTTTTTCGATCAGCATAACTTTCTACCAATCTTTTTGCAACCTTTAATCTTTCTTTAATTTGTATTATCTTATCAATTGTCTTCTAAATGATCATAGGACCTGATAACTGGCTTTCACCTCCCATAGAGTGCTTTGTAAGGTGCGGCATTTATACTTGTGTGATAACTATTATTATATGAATACGATTAAAGGCAAGCGTTAATCCTAGTTACCACCAAAGTCTATCATGCAAGCTCTTATATATCTTCTAGCATTTGAATTGTTCGCTTACCTTGTCCATATGTTTGTGATGATAAGTCGTACTAAGGTTTACTCGAGTTCTCATCTCACGTTGGAAACTTTGCCAAAATCTAGATGTGAAACGACTGTGTCTATCAGAAACAATGGAGATCAGCACTCCATGTTTTAACACAATTTCATTGACATAGATTTTAGGTACCTTTTCCATTTTGAAATCTTCCAGTATTATAAGAAAATTAGCTGATTTTGTCAATCTATCAACAATAACCCCAATTGTATCATACCCTCATCTTGTTCGCAGGATCTTCGTTATAAAATCAATTGTAATCTTATCCTACTCCCATATAGGAATTTCAAGTTGTTGCAAATTGCTAAAGGGTTTTTGATGCTCAACCTTAACTTGTGAGCATGTTAAGCATTTCTCTTTCATTCCCAGTCATCAAATATCATTTTTCATATTTCTATACCTCTTATCACTTCTAGAATGCACTAAATATTCATAATTATGAGCTTCTCTAAAGACTAAATCTTGTAATCCTCAATGATTTGGAATCCACATCCTACTGTTAAGTCTTAAGATTACATCATTCCTGGTTACTAATAATTTTACTCTTCTAATCATTCTTTCTTTTTTAATCATACCATCTTGAAGAGCTCGTTGTTTTGATTCTTTTATTTGGTTGAGTAAACTTGTTTTCACATCTAACCACATAACACGAATTCTTATTGGTTTTATTCTTTCCTTTCAACTTAATGCATTTGCAACAACATTTCTCTTTCATGGGTGATATAGAATTTCACAATCATAATCATTCAAAAGCTTCATTCGTCTTCGTTGTGTCATGTTAAGCATCTTTTGATTGAAGATGTGTTGGAGACTCTTATGGTCCATGTAAATTATACACTTAGTACCGTATAGGTAATGCCTTCAAAATTTTAAAGCGAAAATCACTGCACCAAGTTTTAAATCATGTGTGGTGTAAATTTTCTCGTGCACTTTTAATTGTCGTGATGCATATGCTGTTACTTTACCTTTCTACATCAAAACACATTTAAGACCACTACGAGAGGCATCACAGTATACCACAAAATCCTCAATTCCTTTCGGTAATACTAGGATTTGTACATTTGATCGATTTGAAGTACAAATAAGCAAGATGTAGAAATTTCTTACTGAACCAGATGTTATTATTATTATATATATGTTGTTACTTTATCTCAATATGTTGGTCCATTTGATCGATTTGCAGTACAAATGAAATGTTGAATCATTCAATATCAAATACAAACAATAGACAACAAAGATGAAGACGATTATGAACAATCACAAATGAGAATCAATACATTCAATAATAACAAAGCACAATGATATTTTTGTGAATAAACTGCTTAAAAAGTTCTCTTGCAACAATGATAAACGATTAGGGTTTTGCGAGGTTACCCAAAAATGGAAATGATCAAGTCTATATATAGCAGTTTTAGTTTCGCAGACAGTTTTGTTGGTAGCGAAACTATGCTACCGAAACTATAGTTTTGCCCGACAAAAACAACAGTTTCTCCGGGTGAACTAAAACAACTAACTGTGAGCAAAACTATAGTTTCGCTCACAGTTTCGCTGGACAGCAAAACTAAACAAAATGAACTAAATACAAAAGTAAACTAACATTAGACCTATTACAAAGTAATATAAACATAAAATAATCTAAGGTGAGTCCAACCTACACTTGATCTTCAATACTCCCCCTAGGTTGGATCTCACCGCCTTCACTTCTCTTGATTTGTCTGGTTAGCTCCAATCTCTCTTGTTGCATCTAATGTGTCTTTATCTGCTCCTGCAGCTTCTTCCTCAGGAGCCTCAACAACTTATTCACTCTGGTCACCTCCTGCTTCATTAGCGCCCTCAGGAGGAGCACTAGCTTGCTCAAACTATCTTGTTAAGTCCCTCACATCCATGTCCAAATCATCTTGAGCCCTAACTTTCTCTGCTAGCTCCTTCACTTCTTTTCTGACATCTCTAACCTTGTTAGCCACTGTCATGAATAGAATGGCTTCTCTCCTTGTCTCCCTACTGCTCCTGCTTTGATGTGATTCTCACAGAGAACCGACGGGTCTTCATCGCAGAATCCAAACACTTCCATAGGATCAAACAATCTAAACTTAACACCACCTTTTACCCTGATCACAACCTCCCCCGTATTGTTATCATAAAACCACTTCTCGAAATTTTGTAATTGCTGGGGAAGGGGATTTGACAATCTAACCTTGTTTATAGTCTTTGGGGGTTTCACCCTTAGCACAATCCTTCCTTTTCCTATCTCCCAATTCTTATCCTTCTTTGACCTTTTTCTCTCAGCCTTCATGAACCCAAATGACTCAAAGTTGTCATTTAGTCCATTCTTTATCTCTTTTTCCAGCAACGAGGCTCTTTAACTTAGATGAGCATTTAGTAATGGCAACACATCCAGTCTCCTCAAATCCCACTTAGCAGGCCTTGAATGCCTTCCTCTTGTGGAGATAAGATATGCCTCCCCCTCTCCTCTTTATCATAAACATTTTGAGGCCAGGGTTATACTTCCAACTTATGATCCTCTTATCAGCCTCAGATTTACTCAACCCTTCCAGATTTTGGAATAGGGGAGTTATCTCTTCAATCGCTTTCTCCCTATCAAACCAATCTTCTTTCTCTATTTCAAATACATCTTCAGCACCATCACCCTTTTTGGCAACACAGATTAGGGGCCTCTCATCAACCTCATAGTATTTTGGTTCAGAATCATAATCAACCAGTTGCTCATCATCTTCTTCTTCATCAATCAGCCCCTTCTCAACAGTCTTCTCCACTTGTTCAACAGGATTCTCTCTCACCACTTCTTCACCAACCAAGTCTTTCTCAAATTGAAATGAATATTCACAAACCCAGCCTTAACTACTTCTTCTACATTCTCCACATTCATAGTCTCTCCCTTTCTCCAGATCCTCCTACTTCATCAGCTGTTGTTCTAGATGTGCCCTCTCCTACCCGGGAAGATATACCCATATTTAAAAATAAGTACTTAGTAGTGTCAGTCAAATCATTTAAGGGGCTGTTTGATATCGGCTGACCGGGCTGACCCGACTGACTAGCTGACTTGATCAGTGGGTTAGCCCGTTTGATATGCGTTTTGTTTCAGCTGACCGGGTCCAAGATAGCTGACCCAGACCTGAAAATTGAAAAGGCTGACCCAGGTCCACCCACCATCCTACGCGACCACCGACGGCCACCCTCGACAGCCGGCACGACCACCCATGGGGACCCCCTTGCACGCCACGGAGCACAACGAGGGACGGAGGAGAGGGTGATCGGAGGAGGAGGTCGTCAGTTTCGGCGTTAAAGCTTTTGAAGTGAGAATTGGCGAGATGCGGTGGAGGAAAAGGGAGGAGATGGAGAGGAGAAGGAAAAAGTGGAGGATTGTGATGCCTCTTGGGGCTGTGAAGAAGACTTTGTTTGTGTGTGTGTAGAGGTGTTGTGTTTGTGTGTGTGTGTAGAGGTGTTGTGTTTGTGTGTGTGTGTAGAGGAAAAGCAATAAAGGAACTTTGACTTTGAATTTTGTTACAAGAGCACTCATACATGTGATCTCTGAATATTAACTCTATTTTGTTTATTAATAATAATAACATAAACATAAATAATGAAATTTATTTTCAGATGTAGAATCAGTCAGCAGAGTCACTAAAATACATAATCAAACAGCCAAGTTTCAGTCAGATGCAGACTCAGTTAGAACTTCTTACTGGGTCAGCTTCTGACTCAATCAAATCTTACTCAGTCAGTTTATCAAACAACCCTAACTCAGTCTGAGTTAGCTGATTGGGCAGGCCAGCTGCAGCCTTCAACTCATTCACCTCCTCAAACAGTCTTTTGATCAGCTTATTCTGGTCCACCAATATCTTGGTCATTCCCTCAATCACCTCATCTTTTTTCCTTTCCCTTATCTCTTGATTGTTGAGTTTTTTCTTTACCATGCTTAATTTGTTGGCTAGAGATACATTCAGATTTCTTATCACATTTTCATCCATACCAGTTCTCTCCTCCCTCCTTAAAGTCTCTGTGAAAGATGGTGCTTATGTTTAGTCCTTCTCTTGACTTCTCCCTCATCAGCTTTCTTCTTTGATCTCTTTTCTTTCTTAACCCTAGCTCCTCAACCGTCTCATTCATATACTTCTGAAATCGTAATCTTTTTCTTTAGCATATTGTTTCCTTCTTAACCGCATCAGCTGTTTCACCCGTGTCTCCTCAGCCCTTTTTTTTAGATTCATCTACCCTCCTGATATAATTCCACCTTTCTGGTGGGTACATGTTCTACCAGAGGTGTGTAATATTTCCACTAAATTCGTGACGAATGGCGCAGCAGTCTGCGAAGATACGGGTGTTCATTTGCACTAGTCTTTTAACCTCCCCCTGCCTTGGAATATTAGGGATAATAGGTCATCAAAAATATCTGTAGGAATCAAGGATAAAGCAACCATTTATCCTTCTTTAAAGCCGTCATTGTCTCGCCAGAAAAAATCAGTTTTGCTATGTTTGCTCTCTCCCCTACAGCATATTACCATTGCTTTTGCCCAATCTATGTTAAGCCATCTGATCCACCTTTACGGTGATCTAAGCACATAATGAAGACATGAGTTGTATCTCCATTCTTTAGAGAGGAAGGACTTCTTAATATCTTCCTAGTACCAAAGGTGGTCCGTCATATCCCATCAATCTGAACGCCTCATACACCTCCTAATCTGACAGAGTAACCTCTTCTCCAGTATCTTCGTCTAAACTTAGCACCCTCGATACAATCTCAGCTGTATTATCACCTCATTCTCTATCACTCTATCTATAATCCTCTGTGTATGGCCTCTTGAATCATACTCAGCTGTTCTCCAGAAATCTCTGATGTGAAGATCATAAATAGTAGTGGAATAGATGATTCGCGTAAGCTATAGGAGATCTCTACAGCCATCGAATGCATCTCTAAAACCAGTTGCTTTAGGGTGAGTATCATCCAATATGATAGTGATGTTGTTCCTCTCGTCAAATTTCAGATTCGTCATTTTAATCTAAAAAATAGATAAAACGTGTGAGAATAGTATATTAATAATAATTAAAAAAAAGATAAAAATTACACAAAAACCAAATTAACTTCGCTAGGCGAATTATAGTTTCGCAAAATGAAAGTTTTAGTTTCGCTGGACAAAACTATAGTTTGACCCTCAATTAGTTATAGTTTCACCAGCAATTAGTTAGTTTCGCCATCAATTATTAATTAGTTATTAGTTTCGGCAACACAGTGAAATAGATTCGACTGACTGAAATTGTAGTTTCGGCGCAACGAAACTAAAGTGTTGTCAGCGAAACTGTTAAGTTCGCCCGGACAGCATAACTCCACAGTTTTGCTGATAAACTATGAACTTTCGTTCATTTCGCTGGACTATCCGGTACTTTCACAGTAAGAACTGCGAAGGTACCGAGGAGTCTTAATCAAATAAACCACATTTTTATTAGAAAACCTAGATTAAACTAAGGTTATGAGTTCGAAACTCACTTGCGAACAAGAAACAAGGATCAAACAAGAATGAAAACCACTGCAAATCAATATCGCCAAATAAGACTACGAAGAAACCCTAGAACGACAAACCAAACGAATGTGCAAAAATGAGAAATCAATTTCGCAAAATGAGTTATATAGCACATAGTTTCGCAGGCAGCGAAACTATAGTTTCGCCAAGCGAAGATGCAATTTTGCCACACGAAACTGTGGACGAAACTGACCATGCCACTTGCGAAAGAACCGGCGAAGCTACAGTTTCGCCGTGTGAAACTACTAGCGAATTTATAGTTTCGCTGGAAACCTAAAAATTTTAAAAAAATTGACTTTGTTTCCCTTTCTTTAAAAAAATAAAATAAAAGTAAAAATGATTTTGATTTAAAATAAAAATTAAAACAAAGTAAACAAAGTAAAACATATCAAAGTAAAATTTGCTCCACAAAACCTCATCAATCTTCACGTAGTTTTGTTAAAACAAAATCAAACAATATCCAAGGATATGAACGAGAAGCTGAAATGATCTTCGGAGAGTCAAAGTTTGGTGGATTGCTGATACACTCGACCTTTTTAAAAGTCCATGCCTTCTTCTTTCAACAAATGCATCATAGCTACGATTATCATGTTTTGATTCTTTTTAAGAAACATAGAATGACTCAGTCCCCACACAGACTTTGACAAAGAAACTTATCATGTCCTCATGATATTGAACGCATGACACGCTCTGCATGACTCTTCTTCTCAGAAGCATCATAGATCATATTTCATAAGAAGTAGAGCCCTTATAACATCATATGATGAGAGCTCCAGTCTATACTTACGAATACCGGAGGTTGATCAATTAAGTCTTATGATGAGAGCTTCAGGTCTCTACTTACGTATAACAAGAATATCATCATATTGTGTCGATGAAGCTCCAGGTCAGTATATCATACAACAGAGGAGATCATCACTCCAGGTCATGTTCACACATAGCAGAGGAGATGAGCACCAAAAGGCATATAGTAGAGAGCATCTTAGGTACAAATATGAAAAAGCGTATAGCTCTTGAGATAGGTGGAATGGTTTGACACAAATATACTTTAGATAAGAATAACTCAAAACAGATATATCAAGTACTCAACCCTTTTTGAACAAGGACTTTAATCTTTGTGAAGGACAAAAATATCAAGGGGATTATCTGAGTCATCAAGTTTCTTGCTCTCTTAATAAAGCTACGTGTTTACTATTTACTTCACTTTCTGGCTAAACCTATCAAGCATATCCCACACAATACTATCAACTTCCTTTACATCGTCCAGGCTTCTCAATCCTGCAAAGAAAAACATGAAAAACATTTAATATATTCTCCCCAAAATTTCTACAAATAAGTAAGATGTAGAAATTTCTTACTGAACCAGATGTTATTATTATTATATAGTTTTATTTATTTATATTTTTTATTAAAATATTTTTTATGTGAAAATGATAAAGAATAATAGAGCGAACAGAACTAAAGAAGAGAAAGAAATAAAGAAAAGTATAAACAATATATACAAAAAATAAATTGAAGGAAAAACAGTTTTAAAATGATATTAAACCTAACATAGTGATCAATTCATAAAAGCGAGTGTTGGATCAAGAAGAGGCTAATGCAACCAAAACTTGGTCACTTAAGTTATTTTGGTGCTGCATGCAAAAGGCTTCCGAAGCTTAGCATGGAACTTCTGAAGGTTTGTAAGTTCTTCCGAGACAAATGAAGATCAACTTCCGAAGACAGAACTCTACTTCCGAAGACAAGTGCATACTTCCGAAGTTCAAGACTTAGAAGAATAAGTAAAGACCACTTCCGAAGTATGATGAAAAGAATAAGTCTCCAAGCCTTGAAGAAGCAGCCTCTTCTAAAGTATAAGTGGCTTCGGAAGTACTAACTCTTCCGAAGCCATTTAACCTTCGGAACACTATTATGAACCTGGATACAAGTAGGTCTCTGACACTCCGCTGTAGACTTTTGATACAGCATGGCTTCTTCCTAAAGAACCATGTTGTTGACCATACTTTATTCCACTGTTCACCTTTTATGATAGTACATGTTACCAACTTTAGTTGTGACAAAAGTAAGTCAGGGACATGTCTGACTACCAAATCTCAGATAATACCTTATCCGAGATACCTTAATCTTTAGTCTTGTAGTATAGACTTTAGCTATATGATCCCAGCTGGTATCAAAGTAATCCGGCTGTAGATAGTATTATATATAGTTCTCCTTGTAATTCATAGATACACAGATCATCTGCTTAAAGAGTCTTGTATTTTGAGTTGAGAATCAAATATATAAGTATCTTGAAAATTATCTTTTTGTGTTCTTAGTTACTTTATATATTGTGATCAACTCTTATTGATTCTTCATATATCCGAGTGATGTTATAGTGAGTTTGAGTGAAAATTTTGTAATTTTGTGTTTATGTGACAAACACCGATCTTGCAATTGGTATCAGAGCTTCTCAGGCTCTTGATTGTGTGATCTTACCATCCAAATCAACCTGTTTTTACTCCTCCCTACCACTCACTCACTCAAATGGCCCTTAACAAATCTAAGGTAGAGATAGGAAGAATGACAAAAGCTCCTATCATTACCCCTGAAAACTTCAGGTCTTGGAGTAGAAGAATATAAGGCTTCATTAGATACCAAGATAGCAGACTATGGAATTCCGTTGTCAATGGATCATATAAGCCAAAGGTGGCATCACCTGGTGGAAACGGTGCCATGATTGAGAAGGCTGTCGAGGACTATTCTGATGAAGACAGAAAGAAGATGGACATCGATAGCAATGCTATGACTATTCTAATGACTACAATACCGAACTCTATTATGGTGGGGTTCAAGCATTGCAAGACTGCCAAAGAATTGTTTGATGCACTTGCTCAGATGTACTCAAGCTCCAACGACTCAAAGAAGGACTCACTGAAGCAGCAGTTCAAGAACTTCACTCATATTGCTGGAGAGACCCTCAGCCAGCAGTACTTCAGGTATATGGATCTTATCTCTTCCCTTCAGTCTATGAAGATCACTCCTGAACTCAGAGATCTCACCCGAAAGTTCATGAGTGCTCTTCCCAACGAGTGGACATTCTACTGTGTCTCTATCAAGAGAACAGAAAACTTGAACACTCTTTCCATGACTGAACTCTACGGCATCCTTGATGGATATCGCCTAGAGATGGAGAGTAAGAAAGGCCACTAACCCCTCAACCTCAGCATTTCCTGACTTATCAGCAGCCATCCTGCTCTTCTGAACCTTACATCACTTTTCCTGAGACTCCAAGGTCTCAACAGGCTCAACACAACTCCTTCCAGGAAAGTTGTGCCTTTTTTTCAGGAAGTGGACACTCAGGAGATTTTTAATACTGTTTTGGTAATCTTGAGTGTTTCAGTCCAGATGATGTAGAATACGTGGACATTGTCTAGCAGATGGCTCTCTTAACTTACAGAACGAAGAAGTTCTTTATGAGAACTGGAAGGCATTTCCCTCAAAACCCAACTACCAGCAAGTTCGGGTTCGACAAGACCAAGGCAAAGTGTTACAACTGTAACAAACTGGGTCATTTTGCAAGGGAATGCAAGGCTCCCAAGACCAATCCAGGAACCCCACAGGCCTCCACACATCCCTCAACCTCAAAGCCCACTGAGAGGTCAATTGAAACAACTTCAATGGCTCAAGAAGTTGACTGGAGCTTCATGGTACAGGATGTGACTCCTGCTCAAGCTCTCATGGCCGGAACAGATGATGCCCAGGTATATGAACATCTCTATACTCCAGCCTGTATAGCTAAAGTTAAACTTTATCAGGACTACAATATGGAAATCAGATCTGATATTGAGTCTTTAAATATTCTAAAATCTGATTTTAAAAGAGTTGAATCTGACTATTAAAAGAAAATTGATGAGTTAGAGAAAATTGTATCTCTTTTAAAACATGAACACACCAACTAAAAGACTCAAATAAAGGATCTGATATCCAAATTGTCTGAGGCTCAAGCCCAGCTTGTCACTGCTGAGGCTCAGGCCAGGAAGCATGCTATTTCTGAGCAGAACTTCCAAGCTATTCTTGCATCATCCTCCCACTCCAAACTCTGTTATCAAAACAAAGAAGGGTTGGGAACCAATGAAATCGCTCCGCCACATTCCTATAAGTCTATTAGACAACCTAGATGTGGTACTGAAGAGCAAGAGGTTCCAACTGTTGATCCTTCCTTTCCAGAGTTGAAGGATGAGGTATCAATAGTGGCCACCACAGGGAAGGAACAGGTAGATGTACCCATCTCCTCCTGTGAAGATCAAATCCTAACCACTAAAGCCAAATGAAGCAGAGCTAAAGCTGCTAGAAGAACTGCCAAGAAGGTGGCTGAGTCCAAACTGAAGATTGACCCCAAGCAGAAGGGTGTCTTTATCTCAGCTGGATTCCAAGTGGTAGGTATTTCTGATTCAGGAAAGGAATGTAATACCAACATTCCTGTCCTACCAAAGGATCAGAAGTTGAAGGGAAAAGTTGCTGATGAAGAAATGAAGCCCAAGAAACAGCAACCCTCACTTTCCTAAAAGACTAACATTGCATGCATCATGTATTGCCTGCAAAATCACATGGCAAAAGATTGTTACTACAATCCTAAAAGCACACATTATGCAAATAATGTTAGGAAAGAAGTAGTCAAGGAAGGTATCATATTTGGACCTTTTAAAATGGTTCAAGTAATGAAAAAGGGAAGGCTAGTCTCGAAAGCCAGGTTGCTTTCGGGAGAAACTCCTTCTTCCGAAGGGAAAATGGCTTCGGAAGCAAGAGCTACTAAGGTTCGGCAGAACACGAAAGCTCCCTTGAAACCATCCAAGAAGAAGACTGCTTCGGAAGAAAAGGTGGTGAAGGCAGCTTCAGAAGAAGGCCATGCTGCAAAAGCTTCAACAAGCTCATCCTCCAAGGTCAGCCAAAGGGAGCACTGGAAGATCAAGGAAGATGCTGCAGCCTGAACCTCTTCTTCAAAGACCTCTATTGAACCCCCATGCATAACTTTTGGTTCAATTATGTCATTATCCTTGGAAGAACCAGAGACCAACAAGGCTTGGGCTTCCAAACAAAACTAACAATCTCATCTTATGTGCAGGGACATCCATTTGACAAGAACAACAATGTATGGATTGTAGATAGTGGATGCTCCAGGCACATGACAGTGAACAGATCTCTACTTCAACAGTTTCAGAACTATGATGGAGGTCCTGTCCAATTTGGAGATGAGGCTGGAGGATATATTTCTGGAAGATGGAGTATATCAAACGGTAAATTAAAATTTGACAAAGTCCACTTTGTCAAGCAGCTTGAACACAATCTGTTAAGTGTTTCTCAATTCTGTGATCAAAAGCACTAGATGCTTTTCATAGTACATGAGTGCATTATCCTCAAACCAGGGATGACAATTCCTTCGGAATTTGTGCTTCTTAGATCTCCCAGGAAAGGGGATATGTAATATGAACAATGCTTCCCCAATGGGTGAAGTATCATGCTTTCTTTCCAAAGCTGATAGTGATGAGTCAACACTATGGCATAAACGTATGTGTCATGTAAATTTTAAGACAATGAATAAATTGGCTAAAAATAACTTGGTACATGGATTGCCTAAAAAGGAGTTTTTCTGCAAAGATAACTGTGTTGCATGCCTGAAAGGGAAATAACACAGGACATCTCATAAATCCAAATGTGTTAACTCTATCACTACTCCATTACACTTGCTGCACGTGGATCTTTTTGGTCCCACAAGTATACTGAGCATTGGAAGGAAATCATACTGCCTTGTGATAGTTGATGATTTTACAAGATTCACATGGGTATTTTTTTAAGAACTAAAGATGAAACTGCTGAAACATTAAAATCTTTTATTCTTAAAATAAAAAATTTAAATTGATCACAAGGTTAAAATCATTAGAAGTGATCAAGGGACTGAGTTTAAGAACTTCGTTCTTGACTTATTCTGTAACTCAAAAGGGATTTCCAGACAATATAGTGCTCCTCGAACTCCTCAACAAAATGGTGTTGCTGAGAGGAGGAATAGGACACTTATTGAGGCTGCTCGAACTATGTTAGCTGATTCAAAGCTACTTCTAACATTCTGGGCAGAGGCAGTCAACACTGCATGCTATGTGCAGAACAGAGTTTGTAGTTAAGCCACATGGAAAGACCCCTTATGAGCTAGGGAACAAGAGGCCTCCGTTCATTAACTTTCTAAGGTCCTTTGGCAGCAGGTGTACCATACTTAACACAAAGGACAATTTAGCAAAATTTGCTGAAAAGTCGGATGATGCTATTTTTGTTGGATACTCTTCTAGCTCCAAAGCTTACAGAGTATACAACATTAAGAATTAACAATTGAGGAGTCATCCAATATAGTTGTTAATGAGCACACTCCTTGTGTTAAGGGGAATGGCCCTCATCATATTTTTGATTTAGAATTGTTTCCAAACTATTCTAAACCATCTTGTGAGAATGTTTCAGCTGGAACAGGTGCTCAAAATGATGCTAATGCTACTGCTAATGATCAACTGTTTGAGCTTCCCAAACCTAGTCCAATTCTCCAAGTGCCACAATACACCAAGTTTCTACTATTCATAGATCTGATAGTCTATCTATATCAAGTAACAGTGAAGCTTCAACAATTGAATCACTTACTGAGCCTCAAAACTCATCAGGTGATCAACCACAACACCAGGCAGAAGGAAGTAGTATTTTGAAGGAACATGCAACTGTTAATACTACTTCACAGCCAACCATTGATGATGTTGCTCATTCATTCAATCCGTCGTCATTGAATGACTTTGAAACAACAGTTGGATAGAGTGCTCCAGTTCCTGAGCATCATATGTCCAACTTAGACTTATCTCTGTAACTGGAAGTGATTCCTCATCTTAGGATTCACAACACTCATCCAACTAAGAACATCATAGGGGATGTCACTGAGGGTGTGAGAACAAGAGGACAAACTCATCAAGGAAATGTCTGCTTGTACTCATGCTTTTTATCTCAGAGGAACCCAAAAGGTAGAAGATGCCTTGAAAGATAGTAGCTGGCTTGAATCGATGCAAGAGGAGCTACTTCAATTCAAGAGACAGAAGGTATAGAACCTATGTCTGCTACTATCTGGTCAAGTACCCATAGGCACCAAATGGGTTTTCAGAAACAAGAGAGATGATAGAGGCTTGATCATCAAGAATAAAGCAAGACTTGTAGTTCAAGGATACACTCAAGAGGAAGGAATCGATTATGTTGATGTCTTTACACCAGTTGCAAGACTTGAGGCAGTTAGGATCTTCCTTGCTTATGCTGCATCCAAGGACTTCACTGTTTATCAACTTGATGTCAAGTGTGCATTTCTATATGGGGATATAGATAAAGAAGTCTATATATGCCAACCTCCAGGATTTGAAGACCCACAGCACCCCAATTATGTGTGCAAATTGGATAAAGCTCTGTATGGGCTACACCAAGCACCTAGGCTGTGGTATTAGACTTTGTCTCAGTTTCTTCTGACGAATGGCTACACTAGAGGTACCATTGATAAGACTCTCTTCATCAGAAAGTCTGGAAATGACATCTTTCTCGTTCAAGTCTATGTCGATGACATCATATTTGGTTCCTCAAATGACCAAATGTGTAAGGACTTTGAGAGCATTATGAAGAAAAAGTTTGAGATGAGTTCTATGGGAAAAATGGAATTTTTCCTTGGAATTCAGGTAAAGCAGATGAAGGAAGGGTTTTTCATTAATCAATCTAAGTATGTCTCTGACATCTTAGAGAGATTTGAAATGAAAGATTGCAAGCCTGCCAAGACACCCATACCTAGAAACCATAATATTTGTCTGACCTTGAGGGGGAGGATACTGATCAACATCAGTATAGGGCAATTATTGGTTCTCTAATGTATCTCACAGCTAGTAGACCTGATATCATGTTTGCTACTTGTATCTGTGCAAGATATCGGGCTGCTCCAAAGGTGTCTCACCTAGCTGCTATTAAGAGAATCCTCAAATACCTCAAAGGAGCATCTAAACTAGGTCTCTAGTATCCCAGAAACAAAGATTTCAATCTCTATGGATACTCTGACAGTGACTATGGAGGCTGCAATATTGACAAGAAATCAACATCAGGAGGATGTCAATTTCTTGGTGGAAGAATCATCTCATGGCAATGCAAGAAACAATCCTGTGTCTCTACATCAACTGCTGAAGCTGAATACATTGCTCAACTGCTACGTATTCAAAATCAGATGTTAGACTATGGATTCAAATTTATGAGTACTCCTATCCATATTGACAACAACAGTGCTATCTCAATTACTGAAAATCCGATGAAGCACTCCAAGACAAAGCATATTGACATCAGGTATCATTTCATTAGAGATATTCATGAGAAAAATCTAATTAAGTTAATCAAAGTTGATTCAAATGAACAATATGCTGATCTGTTCACCAAAGCGTTTGATGAACAAAGATTTAAGTATCTCATAACAACTATTGGGATGATAAACATTGATTAATTTAATCTCTTTTGAAAACCTTTTTAATATGTAAGTCTTATGTCAATACAATTTAAGCCTTGTTATCAGAAATTCTCTCTGAAATTTTCTAAGTGTAAATTCCTTCCGAAGAGAAATTAACCTTCGGAAGACATTCTCATATCTTCCGAAGCAAAGTTTCTCAAAGGATAACTTTCTTCTCGGAAGATTTTTTGGCCTCAGAAGAAGCGATTGATTGCATATCAGATCTACTTCCGAGACTTACAGATTCTCCATTCGGAAGCAACTCTAACCTTCGGAAGCCAAGTCTTGGCTTCGGAAGTAGGAATTGCCTTCGGAAGACAAGTTACCTTCGGAAATGTTTTCCACTTGGAAGAGAGATTCTACTGTGTAATGTAAATCTCTTGGACCCCACATTGTAAAAAGCAAAGATTTTGTTAATGATGTTGGATTATTTAATTGATTTCAACCTTACCGCCATTGTCAATTCATCCACTAAACCATCACATCACCTTATCCTAACCTCCATTACCGCCTTACCACCCTCTTTTAAATAATCTCGACTGTTCAATTTCATCTTCTTACTGGCAATTTTTACTGCCCTAGAAATTTCTGCTCTCCAACTTTACCCAAGCTCAAAATCATCTACTTTCACCTTTCCCAAATGGCACTCAACCCTCAGCACAACCAAGTCGCACTTCTTGATTCTTCAAGAGATGATGACTTCTCTGAAATTATCTCCTTTCTCACCCAATCAACCTACTATACTGCCCTTACTGTTAATCCTATTGTTTACTCCAACCAAATGGCAGAATTTTGGGAAAATGGTCAGGTCGAAACCCTAAATGGGATTCGTGTACTACGGTCCAGCATTTGTGGACAGGAGTTGATCATCACTGAACAACTCATCAGGGAGCACCTTGAGCTTCACGATGAAGGAGCCCCTACTGAATTCCCAAAGGAAGATTTTGATAGCACTTATATCCTAATGGGATATGGTGGAGACATCAGCAGGTCGACTATTTACAAGTTCAACTTCTCCTACAATTGGAAGTTCCTCCTGCATGTTGTTCTTCATTGCTTGTCCAACAAATCTAGAGGATGGGATCAAATCCCTTATGAACTAGGATGCTTTGTTCATGGATTGGTGAGAGGCCTGTGCTTCAACTACTCACGATTTATGTTCTTAGATCTGATTGGGAATCTGCAAAGGGAAACATTCTTCATGTATCCTAGATTCATTCAACACATAATCAACTGTGAGTTGGACCAGAGCATGCTTGTCTGTGCAGCTGCTCTGACTGTCCCCCAAATGCGGCCTTCCATCTTCAAGACCTTGAAGAAGATGTCCACCAACTTCACTGGAAGTCACACTGCTCTGCTTCCAGGTATGATTGAGCGCATAGCTCCTGGTGACATCCCTGTTCACCCCACAGGTGATGAACCCACACCAGCAACTACCACCATAATGCCAACACTACCTTCTCCATCCATCACCATCACTTATCAAAGACGCCCCAAACGAACCCTTATTCAATTTACTCTGATTGAACAAGCTCCTCCTGTTCAATCCAAAAGGACTAGAGTGGAAACATGGGCTCCCACTCAGTCAGAGGTCTCTCCATCCTTCTCTTTCGACATCAATTTGGGCTTTAAGTCTCCTCAGTCTCAAACCCAGGAGCCCGATACCCAAACCAACAACCCTTAGAATGAGTATCTACACTCTTCTAAGCTACCAACAAGGGACAACCCCACCAGAGGCTCAATGTCTGTAAACATTGACCAAAGTCCCGGGTCAGTAGGCTTAACCTCCCTATCTTTCACTGACCTTCTATTCAAAACTGATGAAGAGATAACATCTCTCCATGGCAATGAAGTTGATCTGCAATACCCACTTCAAGATCAACAGAGCCTGAAGAAATCCCTTATCTCTAGCCCCCATTAGCAACCAATAACTGAGGTAGTCCCACTGATATGGAGGGGACTCATGTAGATTCAGCTGCCACTACAGAAGGTGCCTCAATGGACCTTGTGGATAGTGGTAACATCTCTCAGACTGAATCTATGGCAACCAAGCCCTTTGATGATTCTGATAGAGACATCATTGCGCATGGGAAACCAGGGTGCCAAGAAACCACATCTGGTGGTGAGGCTGAACATACTAGGTATGTTACCTGTTAGGATCAGTGATCTAAGTTTGATTAATTAGAGAGTATTGCAGCGGAATTCGAACAACGAATTAAACAATTCACAAGAACACAACTGATATTCAATGTAACAGTATACAGATATAGAAAGAGAGAATTCTGCAAAAGAAATATTTCATTCATATGCTTTCGTGGTGGCTTAATGTCACACATTACAACTAGGTCAACATTCCTTATATAGGATATGTGACGTCTGCTGATGTCACTTGATAGTGACATCTAACAGAATTATTCAAACTACTGAAACTATGCAACTACTGAGAATGTTCTCAACTACTTATTACATCTCATAGAATGCTTAAGTACAAAAACATAAAACTACTGAACTACAACTACTGAAACTATAACTACTGAAAAGTAAATTACAAGTACTGAAAGGAAACCATCACAACTACTGAAGTTAATTACTTCAGCTGTTGTGACAACTACTGAAGTTAATTACTTCAGCTGTTGTGACAACTACTGATCACTTTGGTCTTCAGTCTTTGTCTTCAGTACTTTACTTTCAGACTTTGTCTTCAACTGATGGCTTCAGACTTTGTCTTCAGCTCTTTGTTCTTCAGTACTTTACTGTCAGACTTTTGTCTTCAGCTGATGGCTTTAGACTTTGTCTTCAGCTCTTTGTTCTTCAGTACTTTACTTTTAGACTTTTGTCTTCAGACCTTGTAATCAGCTGATGTCTTCAGCTGTTGTGATCTTCTTTAGCAGTTGTAATGTCTGTGGGACTTAGAGGTTTTTTTGATCAGGCTCATTGGTTCTTTTGGTCCAACAAACTCCCCCTGAACCAATGCAGCCAAAACCTCTAAACTTATTGATGATCCCACTTATTCTTGGCAGAAACACCCTCTTGATCAGCTTTAGAGGTAATCAGTTAAGCACAGGTCGGGAAAAGGTTTCTAATCTTTTGATTGGCTAAGTATGGAAGGGAACTCTGTCTTGGGAAACTGGACATAGAGTCTTGTCGCAACCATGAAACCTAATTCCCATTAATGAGTCTATAAGACTCACTAGCATAGGCCTCAAGGAGAACAACTTGTTCCTCCTTGGTGAGTTCTTCTGCTTCTCCCTCGAAGAAGAACTCTGGGCCATAATACTCAGACAGGTATCTCACTGTCTTTCCATTTTTCAACTCCATAGTTGTTATCTCTCTATAAGCAAATTCATCAGGGTGAGAGCCTTCAAGCAACAACTAGAGTTCACTCTTCTGAAGATCTTCAAGTCTTTTGTATAACAAACCCTTGTTGATCATTTTGTTCTCAAGAATAGATTGAGGGGTTGTCTTGGATTTGTGAGCTCTCTTGAATTCTTCAATGATTTCCCAAGGTGAGACTACCATGGCCAATGTAATTGCAGCATTCAAGGTCTTCTTCACTTGGCCATGATATCTACTTGGTATATTCTTCTTATGAATTCTAGAACTTACCCTAGGGTCTGGCGAGATCCGCACTCTTTCTTTTTTATGTTGAAAAGTATGTCTAAGAGTGTACAGCCTCAGAGCCCGTTTCTTCATTTCTTGAATGGATGAGGACTAAGGGAAATCCTTATCAACCATCTTGAGAAACTTCTCATTGTGCTGTTTCTGTTGTTCTGCTTCTTCAATCTTTACCTTCACCATCTGCATTTGCAAGTCAGGAGTAATCACTTGTTGACTTCTATGCTCAGGTGATTTGAGTTTGAGAACAGCAGAGATTAGCATACTATCATCATCATCATCCTCTTCTTTATCTTCTTCTACCCTCAACACCCTTCTCCTCCTTCTGGGTGCATCACTGGGTAAGGTTTGAGGTGGTTTTTGGGGTAAAGGGATTGGTTTTGTGGGTGGCTTTGGTTTAGGAATAGATTTGGGAGATTTTAGAGATAAGGGTTGTGTTTGAGTGGGAGTGTGAGAAGACTGACTTAGCATTTTGGTGGTGAGTTTGGCTTTGGAGAGCTTTGCCATTCCAGTTCTCTTCCCTGCACCTGCTTCATCCAGTGCTTCAATTATCAACCCCTTATTATAGCCTCCAGCAGAGCAGATCTTCTTGGTTATCTCCAAGATACTGTCTCTGGACCAGGCCTTTATCTCTATCAATGATCTTCCAAGGTACTTCGCAATGAATCTGATCATTATCTCCAATCTTTCCCTTTCCAACACACTATAACTAGCCCATCTAGCTTGAATCTCTTCTATTTCCAGCCTTCTGATCTCAGTGTCTAGTGTGGCTGTGTCATGACCTTGTCGAAAGAGCTGATCTATAATTTTATCCATGGATCTGCTGTGAGCTTCATCAGCATCTTTGACAAGACCTTCTAAGGATTTATCTTCATCAGCTTTTGACTCAGCACTTTTCTTTCTTTTATATGTGATCAGCTGATCTTCCTTCTCTTTATCTGTGATCAACTGTTCCGAGATCAGTTCTTTCTCCACCTCCTTCTCTTTTGCAGGTTCTTTCTCATCATCAACTCGTTTTCTTTTCTTTTCTTTCACTGCCTTAGACTTGGAAGTCTCTCCCTTTTTGGTTGCATTGGGATCAGTGGCTTGAAAGGCAGAAAGAGATTTGTGAACAGCATCATCAATGAGGGTTTGTAGATTTGAGGATATCCTTTCATCAATGGCTTTATGCACTATGTCAGTGATGATGGGAGTGATGAGAGGTAAGGAGTTTTGAAAGATAGCAACCATCTGCTCAGAGGGGTTCTGTCCCTGAGAGGTGGTGCCAAAAGTAGTGGCTGGTGGCTTAGTTAAGTGTGTAGGCTCAGTATTTGGGGAACCTTCAATGGAAGGTGCCATCTGTGGGGTTTGTGAGGTAGATGGACTTTGATCCTGAGACATTTTGGCTAACAACTCTTTGAGTCTGCTCACCTCAGTCTCAAGGATGGTATTATGGGCTAATACATCATAGAAAAAGCCCAGGTCATCATCAGTCTATGCTGAATCACCTGACCTCCTGATTGAATCAGGATGTACATGCTTTGAGTGTAGATCAGTATCAGCATGTGCCCCTTGTTCTTGCTACTAGGGACTTCCTGCCTCAGGACTATGTCCTTCATTGGCAGTTGCCTCTGGTAAGGTCTTATAGATGTTACCAACTTCATCCTGATCATTTGCTGAATCAATAGAAGTGGCATCCTTACCAGATGTTCTAATCTCCTTTTCTACACTTGAAGATTGAACATTGTAACCCCTGTGTTGTGGGTTATCAGAAGCATTTTGGTCCTCCCCCTCAATAGTTGAGGTATTCCCAGTGGTAAGTGGTTTCTGGGGAGGGGGTGAGGAATGCAACTGACTCAACACTTTAGCAACTATCAGTGTTGGGCTTTGAGGGGCGGTTGCATGTGGAGATTGGTCTGAAGCAGATTGCACCCGGGGTGAGAGGTGCTCTTCAATGGTAACCCTCTTAATTGAGATAGGTTCCAGAAATGTGGGATCCCCAATTGTGGTTACAACAGGATCCTGTTGAGAGGATACCTGTGCGGCTTCAGCAGGTTGAGTCTTGGACATAACTGGGGGTTATAACCAGTATGTATTTCCTGTGTTTGTGGTACAGGGGCATCCTCAGGGGACTCATCTCCCTGAGTAGACTTTTTGGGCTTTTTGGATTTGGGTTTGGTGGGGACTTTGGATCTGGAAGTGGAGGCTGTGGGTTCCCTCTGCTTGGTTTTAGCATCCGGGCAGCCCCTTTTAGAGTAGGGTCTGAGTTATGTCTGGAGTATACCTCAGCTAAAACAGCTGGAGCAGGGACTCCAAGACCAACAAGGCCATCAGATTTTAATTGATTCAAAATATGGCCATCAGAAACCTGGGATAAAGTAGCCATCTGTTTGCCACAGATTTTTGAGCCAGATCCTTTAGTTCCATGAACACTATCTCAGAAAAATTTAGATTTTGGCGTTCAAGGATAGAGTACAATACCTGTTGCCATCGGGAAGACATCTGATCCCAAGAAGATGTCTTTGATGCAAGGCAGACATTCACCATATGAAAGATAAGTCGTTCCGCATCATGGAAGTGCTTTTTAAGTATGGTTGTAGCACTTAAGTCGCCTTCATACCCGTTATTGATGAAAGAAATATCAGTGATGCCTTTCGGGTATTCTTTAACATAGGTGCGATCATGCAAATTTAGGGTTTTACGAATGATGTCGGGGGTGATGAGCACCTGTTTCTGGTTCACCAACGACTGGAGAGTGATTTGTCTATCATTCTCACCAGTTATTACAGAGACGTTGGTCCATAACTAGGATAAGGAGTCATGATATATGGTAGGATTTAGAAGAAAGGCTGTTATGTATGGGGAATCCACCATAAGATCGATGGCAGTGTCACACTTGTTCCAGAAGGCCGATTTCGAAAGGTAGGCAACACAGTTGTGTCAGGGTTTGAGTTTCATGGTCGCCATTGTTGAGAGAGAAAGGTTTGAAAATGGCTAATGAAACGTTTGGCTATAAGTGCAAGTATTTATAGGTTAAGAAAAGGCTGAAAAGAAAACGACTGAAAGTGTTGGTGTTGGCATCAGTTGTTATGAAAACAACTGAAGACTTGGTTTTAACTATCAGACGTTTGAAAACAACTGAAGACTTGGTTTTAGTCATCAGTAGGTGTGAAACTACTGAAAACCTTGGTTTTGTCTTCAGTTGTTGTAAACAACTGAGGACTTGGTATTAGTCATCAGTAGTTGTGAAACTACTGAAGACATGGTTTTGTCATCAACTGTTTAGAATGAAACAGCAGTTTGTGGAAACGACTGAAGTGAAAATTCTCATCAGTAGTTTTCGTCATTCTTAGCTTTTCAGCTGTTTCATACTGTCCTCAACACTTACTCATCAGACTTTTTAGCTGATTTCAGTTGTTTCATAGGACATCAGTACTTATCTGTTTTTACTGACATCAGGAGTTATAACTACATCAGTAGTTGTAACTGCATCAGTTTCTTGTAACAGAACTAGTATTTATTTGTGACATGTTTACTAATGATCATCAGTACTTGTTTACTGAGATCATCAGTAGTTATCACTTATTCTAGCTGCAGCATACCAAGCCTTAACACAAGGTTTTGGAAAGTTGAACTATCCAAAGGCTTAGTAAATATATCTGCAAGCTCATCAGCACTAGGCACAAACTTTGGATCAATCAGACCTTTTTCAAAACAATCCCTACTAAAATGGTGTCTGATCTCTATATGTTTGGTCCTAGAGTGCTGGACTGGATTCTTGACAATGCACAGAGCTGAAGCACTATCCATTAATAATGGAGTCTTAGTCTCTGTAATGCCATAATCCAATAATATCATCAACATAAATTTGAACAAGTAGCTTATGCTGATCCACTTTCTTTATAAACAAAATTTTATCTATGGAGCCTCTAGTGAAATTATTGTTAAGTAGAAAATTTGAAAGTGTTTCATACCAGGCTCTAGGAGCTTGCTTCAACCCATAAAGAGCCTTATCAAGTTGATACACCCAATCAGGATGTTTATTGTCCTCAAAACCTGGTGGTTGACACACATAAACCTCTTCTTTTATTTTACCATATAAAAATGCACTTTTGACATCCATTTGAAAAACTTTAAGATTATGGAATGCAGCATAGGCTAAGAACAATCTAATTGCCTCTAGTCTGGCTACAGGGGCAAAGGTTTCATCATAATCAATACCTTCTTCTTGTGAAAACCCTTGTACAACCAGTCTGGCTTTGTTCTTGACAATAAGCCCATTTTGATCAGTTTAATTCCTAAACACCCATTTAGTGCCTATTGCACACTTACCTGGGGGTAGAGGAACCATTGCCACACTTGCTGCTTTTTGAACTGAAGTAGCTCAAGCTGCATGGCTTCAACCCATCCATTGTCTCTCAAAGCAACATGATAGTTCTTTGGCTCTAGCTGACTGATGAAAAGAGCATAGAAGCAGAATTTAGACAATTGACTTCTGGTTGAGACACGAACATTGATATCACCAATGATTTGAGACATGGGGTGATTCTTCAGCTCTTGGTATACTATAAGATCAGTGCAAGTGTTTGTAGCCGGTTCAACAGTAGCAGATGGTGATCCAGATTCTTGAAACCAAGTATTAGATGGCAAGTCAAATGATGTAGAGGAGTCAGAAATCTCATCAGTATTTGTTGTGGATGGAGCTACAGAAGCTATAGGAACATCAATTTTAGCAGACTCAGGCAGTTGGTCACTAAACTTGAAAAGGTGAGTACTGATATCATCATCATCTTTAGTACCACCAGGTGGAAGACTTGCTGCAGAAGATGATTTATCCACATGATCTGCAACAGCTGGAGATTGATAAGGAACATATTGCAGTATGTCTAGATCAAACAACTCCACAGGGTTTTGTGGAATTTTATCCTTAGGAGATTCATTGAATTTCACATGCAAGGTTTCTTCAACTAACTTTGTTCTGCAGTTGAAGACCCTGTAAGCCTTGCATGTGGATGAATAACCTACAAAATACCCTGCATCCACCTTAGGATCAAATTTGTGGAGTTGATCCTTTGTGTTTAGAATGAAACACGGACACCTAAAGGTTTTGAAGAATGAAATTAGAGGAGCCAAATGATGTAGAACTTCATATGGAGTCTTCATCAACCTCTGATTTACTAATGCTCTATTCTGCACATAGCAAGCTGTGTTAACAGCTTCAGCCCAAAAGGTTAATGGCAAACCAGAGTCAGCCAACATAGACCTTGCAGCTTCAATTAGGGTCCTGTTCTTTCTCTCCACTACTCCATTTTGTTCTGGAGTCCTTGGGATGCTAAACTACCTCTTGATTCCTTTTGATAGATAAAAATCATCAAGTGTATGGTTTCTGAATTCAGTTCCATTATCACTCCTTATACACTTGACTGATAGGGAATATTGCTTTTCAACATACAACACAAAGTTTATAATCTTCTGAGCAACCTCATCCTTTGAATGCAAGAAGAAAGTCCATACAAATCTGGAGTAATCATCCACAATTACCAGACAGTATTTCTTCTTTGCCATGCTTATCACGCTCACAAGACCAAATAGATCCATGTGCAGTAACTGCAAGCAGGCAGTGGACTTAGGTTCTTCAATAGGAGGGAATGAGACTTTGTGTGTTTTCCTTTTAAACAAGCACTGCAGGTTTCATCACAGTGGAACTCCTTTATTGGTAAACTTCTCACTAAACTATTGTGGATCAGCTGATTCATGTTTTTGAGATTAACATGACCCAGCCTTCTATGCCACAGTTTAGATTCTGAGGAGAGGCTTTGGAGAACAGGTAAGGATGACCCTTCAAATAATCTTCTTTGACAAATCCAAGGCATACACTCTTCCAATCCTGTTGGCCTTCAGGAGAGTATGTTCATCCAATACCTTGTCAATCAGCCTCAGAACTTGGGAAGACAGAATCTGCAGTTCTGGCTTGTGAAAAGTGTAACATGCCCTTTATCACACATCTGACTGACACTCAGCAGATTATACTTGAGATTCTCCACATGGTTAACATCATCAAACCTGATTTGTCCATTAGACACATATCCTTCCCGATGATGTAACCCTTGGCATCATTTCCAAATGAAACAAATCCCTTCTTTCCTTGAGAGTAGTCATTAAGAAGAGAACTGCTTCCAGTCATATGCATAGATCCTCCACTGTCTACATACCAGATGCTCCTTTGGCATGCTGAAGAACCCTGCATTCGTCATAAAGAACTAGTTAGGTTTTGAGACCCAAACCTTTTTGGTTTTGGGTCTGTTTTCATCAACAGATTTAACCATAACTTGTTTCTTATGATTAACAGCTGATGAAGAAGGAGATGGTGCTAAATGGATTCCTTGGATTTGGGCTTGGAATGCCTTTTCAGTGGTTTGATCACAGGTGCATCTAGTTAGTTAACTCTCCCCAACAAATGCTGAACCATCATAACAAGTTGTGTCTGATTTGTAGCTAAAGCTTTCAGCTCTTGTGACATATCAGTACTTGTGTTTGATGAGTTCTGTGACCCACCATTTCCTCCTTAAAATTCACAAACTTAGTCTGATGTTTATCATGAGGAGCACTATCAGCTGTTTTATGATTAACCCTATCCTTCTTTTTGGATTTGGATGAAGGCTTGGGTTCATCACATTGGGATGACTGTGGTACAAACTTGGTCTCAAACTCATTTTTCATTTCATCCATCTGGATTTTAATAAGCTTATCTCTGTTGAGTTTGGAACCCTTTCTGTACCAACATTCATCAGAAAGATGATTGAATTTACCACATATTTCACATGGCTTATTCTTCATCTTGGATTGATCAACTGCTGATGTGGAAACTACTCAAGGTGTGCTCTTTAGTACTTTCCTCCTTTCAGTACTTTTGTTTAGTACTGAAGGATCTGTAACAACTGAAGACTTGTTCTTCAGCTGTTCTCTATCAGTAGTTGTTAATCCTTTTATTTCAGATGATTTGAAATGCTTTTCAGATGTTGTGACTTGCCCTTCAGTACTTGAGGTACTTTGAGGGACAACATCTGAAGTACTCAGCTTCATGTGCTTATCAGTAGTTAACCCATCAGCCAATTGATTTGCTGAGGTATCAACACTGATTTCAACTTGTGATTTTGGGTGATCACTTGAGGATGATGGACATGATGATGTGGTTTGGAAATTACTTTCACCTTCATATTTTACTATTGGTTTTGGAGTAAAATCTGTAGGTGGTGCAATGTGGTTGTAACCTATTCCAAACTTCACATTCGAAGCAGATTGCTTGCTGAGCAGCATTTCAAATCCCTTGCAGGATGATACCTAGCGGTCACACTCAACTTGGGTAACTGAAAGTTTTCCTTTGAGTTCTCTGTGGTTCTCAAGAATGACCTCTAGCTTAGCCTTTTCATCATTTAATTGGCATTTAAGCTTATAAATCTCATCATCTTTATCCTTAAGAACAGACTCATACTCAGCTTTTCTTTTGGAAAGGGTTTTCTCAAGCTCAAGATTTTGATTTATTAAAGCTACATTTGCCTCTCTAATAGAGATAAATGCAGCTATGCAAGATTCAGAACAAGCTTGGCCTTAGCCTCAGAGGATACCTGGGTTACTTGTGATGAAGATGCATTGGAGCATAAACTGTCAGTAGACTCCAGGGCCATGAGAGCAAGATTCCCAAAAGAATGTTCACCACCATGTTGACCATCACTAGCAAATAAATGCTCATTACCAGAGAGATCATCTGGTAAACTGCTCCAGTCAACAACACCAGGGGTGAATAAGCTGTGATGAGGTTGTGATTGAGATGATTGAGATGGTAGAGGCTCAGGTAAGGCTTAAGGTTGTTGTGCAATAGGAACTTGAACTTGATTTGGCTGAGGCATATAATAGCAGGGATATGGATATGACATTGGACCCTGAGGCACAAAATATGCAGGAGATATAGGTTGTGAATGATGACCAGAACTAGCAGGATGTTGCCCTCTGTTTTGTGGACTATTGCTTGGAAAAGTCACAAAGGGTGCAGAGGAGTTAGATCCAGATGATCTACACTCTCTTGCAAAGTGTCCAAGCCTGTGGCATTTGTGACACCTTAACTTACTCTTGTCAAAACCAACTTTGGTTTTGCCAGAGAGTCCTGGAAATTTCCTACCAGTTCTCTTGTAGAACTTTTGAGATATGATATTAATCAAGGCCATTTGGCTCATAATATCCATCTCTTCTAAGTCATCATCAGCAATACCCTTTAAATCATCCATAATGAAACACAAATTGTCACTATTACAGCCTGACTGACTGTCAACACTAACAAATGCATGATCTGAACCGTTTGAGGAGAAATCTATATGCTCATCATAATTGCTTTCTGATGTAAGATATTCTGACTCATGACCAACCAAGGCAGTGTTCCCTGCTACAAAGTCATCAGTGAGCTTTCCTGATGATGCCAGTTTCCTTTTCCGCTCTATCTCTCTTTCAAATGTAAGCAGTTTCCCATGGAGTTGGGTGAGAGATAGACTATCTAGATTTGCACTGGAGCGTAGGACAATGGTATATGTGTCCCATCTCTCAGGCAGTGATCTGAGGAATCTGTTGTTCATCTGACTATTAGTGTATTCATGTTTGACCATTTTCAGCTTAGAGATCAAACAGGAAAATCGCTCAAACTGTGAGTCAGTGACTCACCCTTCCTATGAGAGAATGTCTCATATTGTTGGGCAAGGATTTCTCTGTTGTTTGCTAAGACCTCATCTGTTTCACCAAATTGTTCCTTCAATGCATTCCAGAGGTCATGAGCAGTTTCATGATGCATAAGCCCAGAATAGATTTCATTTGGCAGTGCCATGGCCAGAATTCCATGCGCTTTTGCATCAATCTCAAACAGTTTTCGATCCTCATCTGAGTATTGTTCCTTCTTCTTCGGAACCATTTGGTTGGTTTCCGGATTGTTCACCATAGGCTTGTGTGGACCATGTACCACAGATGTCCAACAACCTGAACTGTTAACAGACATGTGATGAAGCATTCTTCGTTGCCATATGTTATACTCAGTCCTAACCAGCATCGGAGGCTTGGTTGAGGAACCGGTATTGTGAGGGTCATTAGAAGGAGTAGTCATTCTCAGATTCAACCAAATTCAATTAAGTTTTAACTGATTTAGTGCAAAACACAATAAACTCTATATGAACCAGGAGAAAACTCAAAGCAGATAAACGAAAGCAGCAGAAATTCAATGATCTATAACCAATTCTTGCAAATATGCTAATTCAATCAAACTTAGATATCGAATAGCAGTTTCAATGATCAATTGTTAGATCGATCAATGATTAACCTTGCTCTGATACCATTTGTTAGGATCAGTGATCTAAGTTTGATTAATTAGAGAGTATTGCAGCGGAATTCGAACAACGAATTAAACAATTCACAAGAACACAATTGATATTCAATGTAACAGTACACAGATATAGAAAGAGAGAATTCTGCAAAAGAAATATTTCATTCATATGCTTTCGTGGTGGCTTAATGTCACACATAACAACTAGGTCAACATTCCTTATATAGGATATGTGATGTCTGCTGATGTCACTTGATAGTGACATCTAATAGAATTATTCAAACTACTGAAACTATGCAAACTACTGAGAATGTTCTCAACTACTGATTACATCTCAGAGAATGCTTAAGTACAAAAACATAAAACTACTGAACTACAACTACTGAAACTATAACTACTGAAAAGTAAATTACAAGTATGAAAGGAAACCATCACAACTACTGAAGTTAATTACTTCAGCTGTTGTGACAACTACTGATCACTTTGGTCTTCAGTCTTTGTCTTAGTACTTTACTTTCAGTCTTTGTCTTTAGTACTTACTTTCAGACTTTGTCTTCAGCTGATGGCTTCAGACTTTGTCTTCAGCTCTTTGTTCTTCAGTACTTTACTTTCAGACTTTTGTCTTTAGCTGATGGCTTCAGACTTTGTCTTCAGCTCTTTGTTCTTCAGTACTTTACTTTTAGACTTTTGTCTTCAGACCTTGTAATCAGCTGATGTCTTCAGCTGTTGTGATCTTCTTCAGCAGTTGTAATGTCTGTGGGACTTAGAGGTTTTTCTGATCAGGCTCATTGGTTCTTTTGGTCCAACATTACCTCATCTCCCCGTGATTCTTCAAAAGAAGATGAGGGAAGCATGCAACTCCTTGTTAAAGACCTTCTCTCTAAAGTCTCAAACCTTGAATCCTTGGTTAGGACTTTAGAAGCAAGGTCTGCCACTCAGCAACTTGAGATTGACAATCTTAAGGCTCAACTAGCTAAGAAACAGACAAAGAGGTCTGTTAGGCATGTACCTATTCATGTCTCACTGACTTCTTCCTCTAGCTCATCTAGCTCTCAAGATGATGCTACCAAAAAGGGGGAGAATGTTCAAAGACAAATACATAAGGAACCACAGAGCCGACCTTCAACTTCAACATCTTCTTCTCCCATCATCTCAGCAACTGAGCCATCTCATGTCATTCTTCAGATTGACCCAAGGATGCTCAGTGATCTCTACAGACTCTTCACCAAGTTTCTATTAAGATACTCTTTTAAGCAGCCAAGCCATGATGCTGCAATGATCTACTTTGGAGCTGAAGAGCTTCAGAGGCTGACTGCACCTTCTACCACTGTGGAAGAAGTTGGTCAACCTAAGGTCCACATGGAACCTAAGCTTCAATTCGAAGGGGAAATGGGGACTGATGGCCTAGCAACTGAAACAGTTGGGACATAATCTGCATCACCTCCAACTTCCGAAGCTGAAGTTAAAGTCTCGGAAGAACAAGCTGAATCTTCCGAAGCTGAAATGGAAGCTGCGGAAGGACTGTTCAAAATGTCCGAGGAACTGATCATCACAGATGCAATCCTGGAAATGGCATCTGAGGTGAGTAGTGAGGACTTTCTAATTCTACCTCCATCCCAGACACCATCTCTGCCTCTCTCGTAATCAGAAACCTCTCTCCAAGAACCACCACAGTCAGGATCTTCAAAAGACAAAGGAAAAAGGAAGATGAATGCGGAAGAGCTTCAGGAAGAGGAAAAGATTGAGAAACTCAAGAAGAAAGGAAGACTTCAGACTGAGAAGTTGCTAGCTGCCAATACAAAAGCAGCTGCTTCTAATCAGGAGGTTGTCATCAATAAAAGAAGAGAGCAGATAGTTGACCAGCTCATTGAAATGGGAGCTGCCAATGAAGAAACACTCCTGCTACCATTAGAGGAGTTGGTGGATCTGGAGAAGGCAACCAGGCTAAAACTTGAGGAAGAAGCCAGGTTGGCCTTGGAGAAAGAAGAGGAAAAGAAATAGAAGGAGGCTGAATTGCAGCTAAGGAGAGATAGGGTGAACTTCCTACTCTCTAGAGGCTTTGAGCTTCAAGAACTTTCTCCACACAATGATGATACAATCCTCTGGCTCTACAACAAAGAGCAGGATCAAATGGAGAAAGAAAGAAAAAAGGCTGCAAAAGAAAAGGCCAGAGAGAAGAAGAAGAAGGAAGAAGAAGCCAGGGTCACTGCCTCCAAGAAGCTCATTGAGAAAGCCTGGATGAAGGACTATCTTCAGGCTCATGGATTCTCTAGGAGGCAGGTGGGTCCTATGTCTGAAAGGACACTCCAAGGATTGTCAGTGAAATAAAGGCTGACATCCGGATGGGGAAAAGGAAAGAGATGTATAGAAGGATAAAAGAGATGACCTTCACTGCTACCACCCAACCACAATCTGAACCTTCACCCTTACTATTCACCATTAAACCTAAACCTTTCACCCCTGAACCCACATCACTACCCTTACCTACTCCCTCACCTCAACCACCCAAACTTCCCATCATCCAACACAAAACACTAGCCAGAACCTCTGAACCTAAACCTGCCCAATTACCATCCAGACCATCCCCTCAGCCTTCTCAACATCTCTCCCTTGAGGAGTTTAAGGCAATCAAGACAAAGCTCGTGAATTGCACTACTCTGAGCGAAGTCTCTTGTGTAAAAGACTCTGTCAACATCAACTATGTTGATGGTTCTTCAAGTTCCCTCACAAGAGATAAATCCTTGATTTGCCTAGAGAAACTTTGGACCAGGCTGCGGACTTCTGGGACTCAACTCAGACTCTCTGAATGATGAAGAGAAGAAGCTCAGAAGCTCAGAAGGAAACTGGTGACTTTGTTGGATACAAAGAAAGAGGACAAGATTCCTAGTCAGTCTCTTATGCCTAGAAGGAAGATAATCCAGTGGAGGTTCGATGAACATTCTCACAACTTTGTTGTGGAAAGATAGAATGGTGAAGTCAATAGACTTAATGCAACCTCTCTGTACACTCCAGCAGGTTCGACATTGCTGAGCTAGCAGAGAAGCCATTCTCCAACCCCTCCAACTCTGAAACTGCTGCACTCATCAGAAATCATCTAAGCAGTCTTCATCTAGCTGAGTTAACTGCAAAGGCAAAGATTAAAGAAGAGTTGAAGTTAAGAAGAAGGAAGACAAGGAAAGATCTCCCACCAAAGGTACCGCCTTTCAATAGATGGTGGAAGGTCCTGAATTGGAACTATAGTTGATGGGAATATGACTATAGTTCCTATCAACTAACACTTTTCAGAGGGCAACAACAAAGGGTACATGTTATCCAAGGTGACAGACTGGATTTCTTGTCTACCAAGGATCTGTACAAACTTCTCAGCACCACATCAGGGAAGAACAAGGAGACAGACAAATATTACTCTCCTTGGTGCTGAAAGTTTTGAGAAGTCGAGATAAGTGAAGTTTTGGTAGCATCAGCCTAGGGGGAGTTTGTTGGATCAAGAAGAAGGCTAATGCAACCAAAACTTTGTCACATAAAGTTATTTTGGTGCTGCATGCAAAAGGCTTCTGAAGCTTAGCATGGAACTTCTGAAGGTTGTAGAGTTCTTCTGGAGACAAAATGAAAGATAACTTCCGAAGACAGAACTCTACTTCCAAAGACAAGTGCATACTTCCGAAGTTCAAGACTTATAAGAATAAAGTAAAGACCACTTCTGAAGTATGATGAAAAGAAGAAGTCTCCAAGCCTTGGAAGAAGCAGCCTCTTTTGAAGTATAAGTGGCTTCAGAAGTACTAACTCTTCCAAAGCCATTTAACCTTCGGAAGACACTGCTATGAACCAGTTGACACAAGTATGGTCTCTGACACTCCACTGCAGACTTCTGATACAGCATGGCTTCTTCCTAAAGAACCATGTTGTTGACCATACTTTATTCCACTGTTCACCTTTTCATGATAGTACATGTTACCAACTTTAGTTGGTGACAAAAGGTAAGTCAGGGACATGTCCTGACTACCAAATCTCAGATAAGACTTTATCCGAGATACCTTAATCTTTATTCTTGTAGTATAGACTTTAGCTATAGGATCCCAGCTGGTATCAAAGTATATCTGACTGTATATAGTATTATATATAGGTTCTCCTTGTAATTCATAGATACGCAGATCACCTGCTTGTAAGAGTCTTGTATTTTGAGTTGAGAATCAATATATAAAAGTATCTTGAAAATTATCTTTCTGTGTTCTTAGTTACTTTATATATTGTGATTAACTTTTATTGATTCTTCATATATTCGAGTGCTGTTGTAGGTGAGTTTGAGTGAAAACTCTGTGTTATGTGACAAACAACCGATCCTGCAGCGAGGTTATCAAATGTTTTAGTGAAAATATTCGCTTTTTGATTTTTGGTGTCTATTGAAATAATATCAATAAAACCTTTTCCTGAGCATCACAGATTGCATGAATCCGTGTCTCAATGTGCTTAGTTCAGGAATGATGGATAGGATTCTTGGCAATACTAATGGCTGCTTCATTGTCGCAGAACAACGATGTATGAAGAAAGTTGACCATAGTCAACCATCTGGTGTTGTATACAAAGCAATTGTGAACAACAGCTGGAAGCAGCAATGTATATGCTTCTCCCGTAGAGAGAAACAGTGGTTGTTCTTGCTTGCCATAAAACAAGACAATTGCCCAAGTATTGACATCTTCGGTGATCGATTTTATGTTTAACCTGCAACCATTAGAATCACTATCAGAATAGACATGTAAGTTGAAATTCCCACCATAAGGATACCAAAGACCTAAACGAGAAGAGCCTTTAAGATAACGGAAGATTCGTTTTACAGCTTTTCATGAGACTCTTTCGGGGTAGATTGATATCGAGCACAATATCCTACAACAAAGGTGATGTCAGGACGACTTGCTGTAAGATACGTAAGGGAACTGATCATGGATCTGTAGAGATGAGGATCAACAGGTGTCCCGTTTTCATCAGGAGTGAGGCACGTGAGAAATAAATGGAGTCATTTCAGGAGAAGCTTCATCCATATTGAATTTTTCAAAATTTCTTTAACGTACTTCTCCTGATGAATGAGAATTCCCTCTGGCTTTTGTTCCACCTGCAGCCCAAGGAAAAAGCAAATCTCCCCCATCATACTCATTTCGAAGCGACTATGCATCACCTCCTCGAACTCGCGACACAATTGTGGATTGGTGGAGCCAAAGATAATATCATCGACATAAACTTGGACAATCAACATTTCACCATCCACTTCCCTATTGAATAAAGCCATATCAATGGTGCCACGAGAAAAACCATTGCTTAAGAGATATTGTGTTAGAGTCTCATACCAGATCTGAGGTGCTTGATAAAGACCATAAAGAGACTTATCAAGCTTGTAAACTTTGTAATGAAAATCGGGATCCTCAAAACCTGGTGGTGACACACATAAATCTCCTCATCAATGTTTCCATAAAGGAATGCACATTTGATATCCATCTGATAGACATGGTCTGCTTATGAGCTGCATGAGCTAGAAAAATTCTGATGGCTTCAAGACGGCGAAAAGAGCAAAGGCTTCGGTATAGTCAATCCTTTCTTCTTGAGCAAAGCTCTAGACCACCAATCGGGAATTGTTCCTTAACATAATGCCATGGTCATCGGGTTTGTTCTTGAACACCCATTTTGTGCCAATTGGGCTTTTGTTTGGTGGAAGGTCGACCAGGCCACACCTTGAGTTTCCAGAACTGTTGCAGCTATAATTGCATTGATTCAACCAGCAAGGGTCCTAAAGAGCCGCAATGAACATTCTTGGGACGATTTGGGATATAAATTAAAAACAAGAGAATAAACAAATGTTAATCAATCCAGATTGACTCCATGTCCGAACTCCATCGGTGATAGATCCTATGATGTTATCATGTGGATGATCTTTCAAAGATTTGTATCAGAGGCATGGTTGGATATTTGAAGACGGATGGCTAATTAGTTGTTAAGGATAGATGAAGGCGATATTGATGGTAAGGTAGAGTCAATTAGAGAGATAGGTGATACCGACTGAGATAAGACAGATGTAGGTGTGGAGGGAAGGGATGCAGAAACAGGTGGAGATGAAAGGTCAAATGATGAAGATGTAGATGCAATATCATTTGATGTAGCATTGGTTGCAATGTAGTACGAGGGTCTTGAGATATGACAGGTACAGGAGTTGGAAGAATGATATTTGTTTGAACATTGGAGATATACACCATCATCGTCGAAAACGGGAAGATTAAAAGAGTTAACACCGTATCGGAGTTAAAGAACCATGCTGGTTCAGATCGAACATCGAAGAAATTAAATTCCTGCTAATCAATATAAAAATGCTCTTGAATAATATGTGCTCTCTTGTTATACACCCGATATGCTTTTTGAGAATAAGAATAGCCGACGAAGTAACATTCATCAGACACGGCACCAAACTTCGTCTTCTACACCTGAGTATTCAATAAAGTGCACGAGCAGCCAAATGGTCAAAAGAAATCAATGAAAGACTTTCTCTTATGAAATAATTCATAAGGAGTCTTCATTTTAGCTTTGACTATAAACACCCTGTTTAGAACGTAGGAAGCACAATTCATCGCCTCAGCCTAAAAGATGATGGGTAAGGAGGATTCAATCAGCATTGTATGGGCAACTTCAATATGGGTGCGATTCTTTCGTTCAGCCACACCATTCTGTTGAGGCGTCCTCGCAACACTAACTGTCTTAAAATTCCCTTGGCAACACAGGACGAATCAAAGATCTGATTCCTGAATTCAATGCCGTTGTCACTTCTGATCACCAAAACCTTCTTCTTGCTTATCGTCTCGATTGAAAGTATTAACTTATGCAACTCCTCAGCAACCTCTCCCTTATGAGCTAGAAATCTTACACAAGATACCTAGAAAAATCATCTGTTATAACAAGACAGAAATATTTTTAGCAATTGATTTAACACTTATTGGGCAAAACATCAATGTGTAACAACTCGAGAGGACTAGTTATGATATTTTCAAGTTTTGGCTTATGTGGTTTCCTATGTTGTTTGCCTTTGGCACACGCCATACATTTTTCAATCACAGAGAAATATTTTAGAGGTAGTCCCTAACGAGATTGTTTTTAACTAATTGTTTTATTTTGAAATTAACGTGGCCCAATCTACGATGCCATAAGAGAGACTCAGAAGTGGAAGCTTGGACAAGAGACAGGTAACAGTAGATGTTGACTCCCTTGAACCCATATCAAAAAGATATGTATCATTCTTTCTTGGAGCCCGCATGAGTATCATCTCATCTGGAACATCAATCTCAGATTTTAGAAAGAGACATTCATTGGACTTAAACAAGACCGGAATGTCTTTATCATAAATCTGAGAGACACTCAACAGATAAATGCAAGCTCAAGTACATAATTGACTTTCTCTAAAGTTAGAGAGCCATTGGAAACTTCTCCTCGACCGATCATTTTTCCTCCTTTCTTGTCGCTAAAAAATGCAACGTAACCTCAATTTATTATCCGATAATGGTCAATAAGTCCTTGAGCCCATTCATATGTCTGGAGCATCCACTATCCACATGCCATACACTGTTTATGACCTAGTGGATGACTCCTATAGAAATATCAAAGAACAGGTTAACCAGGTGAAATGGGAACCCAAGTTTGAACAACTTTGGGTTAGGAGAGACAGGTTCTTACAAAAGTAATTATTAACTAATTTTGTCAATCTATCCTAAACGAATTCCTATTAACATGTCTATTATGTAGTTCAGGACAATGCTTAACTACATGATCATCTTTACCACACCTAAAATAGTGTGGTTTTAATCTAGGTCTGTTATGTAACGGGGTAGGGATTTGATCAATATGTATTTCCTCATCACATTCAGACAAATTAGAATCTACATCATGTATGTCTCATACATGCCTCGAGATCTGTATTTATTTGAATAGGAATGGTTATTTACAAAAAAAGATGAATTGTCATCTGAAGTACAAGTAGTACTTGTACTAGCTTCAGATAAAGTTGATACCCTTTCGTTTGATAAAGAAATATTCATTGGGGGTAAAAGATGGAATAGGATGTGAAAAGAATTTTTCAAAACAATTAGTTTCATTTTTCTTGTTACTCTTTGCAGTGGAATCATTCACACTATTAACACAATAAGAAATAGTAACATTATCACAATTCATAGAATTTAAAGATAAAATAGAAACATCACAAAAACATGATGAGACAATGTCTATTACAGATTTACTAGAAACAAAAACAGAATTTAAACTAGATTTATGATCTAAGACAGAATGCTAAGATTCAGGTGTACTAAGACTAATGCATCCAAGCCCGCTAGTCGGTCCATACTCATAGTCCTCACGAACATCATGCTTAGGATTTACACCTTCTAAACCTGCAGACGTACTGTTAGTATCTGTTTTGATCAAATCATTGGAGGATGCGGAACATGCATAGGAGAAATTAGTAAAGTACTAGGAGGAGGATAAATCTTAGCATTTTCATAGCCCAATCCCGTTTTAGTCCTAGCCCCCCCACTGAGATTTAAATAGATCATCATGTTTCATTCCCGATATTTTTCCATTTTCGAGCTTTGACTGAAGTTTGCTTGTTTCAAATCAGCATGTGCAACCCTTTAGTCAAAGTATTAATCTCAACATTTTTTTCCAAAACTATTCATTTTAGGTGATCATTCTCTTTCAAATCCTCCTTTAATTTAACAAAATATTTAGATTCGTTTATTTAAGTTCTCACTAATTCATTTTAAATCTCTCATTATCAAATTAATGAACGATTAGCTTTAAAACCCCAAATAACCTGATTTTACATGCAGGAAAACATATCGTGAATTACCTTATAGGGAAGTCCTATCACCACCTTTTTGCTGCTAAGGCCTTAGCACATTGGCACACCGAGCAGTACTCGACTTGCTTTCTTCAACATTGATACCAGCATCATCTTTTCTTTTCCTTGTTCAGTGGGTTGACTTTCTTCCTCATCAATTCCTCAGATTTACCTTCTTTACCCTCTCATCCTCCTTCACCTTCACATGACTCCTTAGTTTCATTTCCTTTCAACTCTCCCCTTCTCACTTTGTAAACTCCTCAGCTTCACTTCTAATATCTTTGAATAGATCAAATTCATCCTCACAATCCACCTTCCCCTTCCTTCATAATTCAGCCACCAGAGTTGATTATCTCTTCTCTCGTCTCTTCAGTTTTAGCACTCCAATCCAATTTTGAAATCAAAGTTGTCTCCTTTTTGTGACTCATATCCTCCTTTCCCCGTTTGTAGTTAGTCGTGGAACTCCTGTATTACTAGAATCAGTGACGATTGGCAATGGACATTCACGTTTGAAATGTCCCGACTATTTGCAATTAAAACACATCAGCTTAGACTTATCAAATCCCAGTTTGGAGTTAGAGCTTTGACCTCCAAAATTCTTTCTCCTAGTGCGCTCCATGAATCTCCAGGCTCGAAGTGCCAACATACCATTTGCCATTGAATCTCAGTCTCTTCTAGATCATCAGGATCCACCTAATACATATCCTCCATCGTCATCCCTTTTCCTTTCAACTCCCCCGCCACCAAGGCTTCATAGCTCTGAACAAACAAACTAAAAAGAGCCATTGTCTCAGATGGAACTAAAGTTTCAACATTTGCTTTTGAATTAGCTTGATCTCTCCCAACACTACCACAACCTCCAGAAAAATCACCAGTATTCACTCCTCCTTGACAAGATGTCTGCATAGGAGAGCTTGCAGCGAAAGACAATAATGCAGCATTTTGAGTGAAACTAGATGTAGGCATCATGGTTTGGTTGAATTCCCTTTCTTTCATGTCTAACTGGTAGGATTTAAGTTTATTGATGATGTCCATAAGCTTGTAATAAGTGAGCCTCTTTCCTGTTTTAGCATTCTCACCTGTAGGCTCCATTGAGGTGGGAGAGAGTCTAGCACCTGTTGACTTACTCACTATTAGAAAGCTTTTCATCATATTTCTTAAGTGTGTTTTGATACTATCAGAAAACGATTAGTGAGATCTGTGAGACTCTCATTCTTGTATCCCACAAGGAGTTGAATTCCTTCTTAGCTTGAACTGTCTTTTACCAACTCGTCATTACCATCATAGAACTCACACAAAGCGTCAAAGAGAGACTTAGCATTCATATGCTTAGCAAATCGATTGTAGATGTCGGGTAAGCGACAAAGAGTTAATTCTCCAAAAGATTTCTGGTCTCGATCAATCAGCTTTAGATCCTTCTCGTTGAATGTGGATGGATCCTTGTTTTGGGAAACAACATCAACACAGTGACAGTTGGTATGTGAGAACCAGAAATGATAGATTCCCATTGATTGTGGTCAGTGTAGAAGAAGTAGGCTTTGAGACATCTCTTTCAATCCTATGAAAAGATCCCTGTTTATGAGTCTTGGAGGTCTGTTGGGAGCTACACTTTCAAGATCAACAAGGGTAAGGGAAGTCATCTTTGACATATTAGTTTTGTTGGGAAAGAAGAATTTCATAGAAAATTTGATAATTTCGCAGACAATTTCGCTGGGAAGACTAGTTTCACTGGGTTGCTGTAGTTTCGCATGTAATTTCGGCAACAGTTTTGCTAGCCAAATGCATGAAATAGTTTAGTTTCGCCGAAACTTTTTCACGAAACAAACTTGAACTTTCGTTCAATGGTACTTTCGGCAAAACTTTGCTTGTAAATCACCCACAAGCATTGTTGAACTTTCGTTCAATGAAACTAGTTTCACAAGACAGTAGAAAACAACTTCAAAGATGATAACCATGTAGTTTAGTTGGAAGAGCATGTAGTTTTGCTAGATGAACTAATACTTTCAATGGATGAAGCAGAAAGCTTTTTCAACACAAATCTCTGAAATTATCAAAAACTCAAAGATTTAAGATCTGATGATTAATAGAGCTTCCCTAACTAAAAACCAACAAAATTAAAGCAAATTCCATATCAAATACACTCAAATTTGGTATGAAATTGATGAAAACGTGATATTGAACAAGAACAACCAAAACCTCAACAAATCATGAGCACTAAGGCTCTGATACCATATTGTTGGTCCATTTGATCGATTTGTAGTACAAATGAAATGTTGAATCGTTCGATATCAAATACAAAAAATAGACAACGAAGATAAAGACAACTAAGAACAATCACAAATGAATCAAAGTAAGAACAATGAGAATCAATACATTCAATAATAACAAAGCACAATGATATTTCTATGAATAAACTGCTTACAAAGTTCTCTTGAAACAATGATAAACGATTAGGGTTTTGCAAGGTTACCCCAACAATGGAAATGATCAAGTCTATATATAGAAGTCTTAGTTTCGCAGTAAGTTTCGTTGGTAGCGGAACTGTGCTGCCAAAACTATAGTTTCGCCTGGTAGAAACAACAGTTTCGCTGGGTGAACTAAAACATCTGATTGTGAGCAAACATTTTCGCTGGACAGCAAAACTAAACAAAATGAACCAAATACAAAAGTAAACTAACATTAGACCTATTTCAAAGTAATATAAATATAAACTAATCTAAGGTGAGTCCAACCTATACTTGATCTTCAAAGCACTACTGAGTCTTTCCTTTAGAATCTTAAATGCCTACTCTTGCCTTTCTCCCATTCAAATTTTTTATACTTTGAGATAAGATGGTTAAAAGGGTAGCCATTTTGGATAAATCTTGAATAGATCTTCTATAATATCCAACTAATCCCAAGAAGCTGATAATTTTAGTAGGCGTTTACGAAACTTCCCATTTCATGATCACCTTAACCTTAGTAGGGTCGACTTGAATACCATGTTTGCTGATTACATGACCAAGTAATTGGACATCTCTCATCCAAAATTTACACTTCAAAAATTTTGCGTAAAGCTTTTCTTCTTAATCATTCAAGATTAATCGAAGATGTTACTCATGATCTTATTTGTTCTTTGAATAAATAAGTATGTCATGAATGAATGCAATGACAAACTTATCTAAGTATGGCTTGCAATTCTATTCATCAAGTCCATGAAAGCCGTCGGTGCATTAGTTAGCCCAAACAACATAACGAGAAATTCAAAATGATACCTAGTTCTAAATGTCATCTTAGGTATGTCATTCTATTGGACTTTAAATTCATGATAACTCAACCGAATGTATATCTTGGAGAAATGACTCGAGCCTTGAAGCTAATCGAACAAGTTATCAATTTCAGGTGTATTTGTTCTTAATTGCAACTTTATTTAAATCTCTATAATCAATAAACATTTACATTGACGCGTCTTTCTTTTTCACAAATAAGACAGGAGCTCCCTAAGGCAAAGTGCTTGGGCGTATAAATTATTTATTTAACAATTTTTGTAATGTTCTTGCAATTCTTGCATTTCTGTGGACCTAAGTGATACGGTGCTTTAGCAATTGGCGCGGTTCCGGTCATCAAGTCAATTCCAAATTCAACTTGTCGATCTGGTGGTAGACTAGGCAAGTCTTCAGGAAACAGTGTTGGATAGTTAGCAACTATGGGAACATTCTCCAACTTCCTTTCTGTTCCGCTACCATAATGTAGGCCATGTATGCTATGTATCCTTTTCTTAAGCATATTAGTTTAATAAATGAAATCATACTATTTGAGGTCCTAGGATGGTCACCTTGAATAGCAATTCATTTTTCATGAGGTAAGTAAAGTTCTATAATCTTTTTATCACATATAATGTGTGCTCGGTTAGTTGTTAACCAATCCATTCCTAAAACTAAATAAAAACCACCTAATTCCACAGGTAAAAGTGCTACTATGAATTGGTTGTTGCTTAAGCTAACAATGCAATCTTTTATTATATCAAGAATCTTAATCTCCTCACTATTAGCAGTTTCTATAGTAAAAGCTTTTTTTAACCTTTGAAAATTTTAATTCAAATAAGGAGCAAAAGTAGAAGATACAAAACTTGTATTTGCACCCGAATCAAATAAAATACTAGCATAGACATTATTAACAAGAAAAGTACTGGTAATGACATCATCAGTTGCATGAGCATCTTTAGCATTCATTACAAAAGCACGAGTGTAACCACGTGTTTGCTTCTCACCACCTTTAGGTCTTGACGCTCCTTGTTTCAAATTTGAACAATTAGGACGAACGTGTCCCTTGTCACCACATCCATAACATGTTAGAGATTTAGTACAATCTCTAGCAATACGACCTTTCTAGGAGCATTTATAACAGACTTGGGAGTCACATTCCTTTAAATGATGCTTGTTATATTCTTGTATCTTGGTCGGTTATCATTGAATCCTCTTTTCTTATATTTAAATCCAATTTCTTTCCACTCTTTTTATCTTCCCATTTTCTTTTAAACTAATAGGCTTTTAGTCCTTTGAATCTCTAACTCAAATTAATTGTTTTGTTAGTGCACCTATCAATTCCACAGCTGACTATAAAGTGTTGAGTTTTGCACCTCTGATTGTTCCCCTGATTTCAAGTACAAAACCCCAGATATAGAGATTTATCTATTGAGATTCCGATTGAACCTGATGAGGAACTACCTTGACAGTTCATTAAATCTTGTGGTATATTTCCGGTGAGCTATTCCTACCATTTCCAGCTTGAGAAATTCTACCTCTAACTTTTCCACTTCATATTTTGGGCAAAACTTTCCCACTTCATATTTTGGGCAAAACTTTCCCATGACTAACGTTTAAATGCTTCCCACCTCATGTTGTTTATTGCCTCTTTTTCTTTATTTCACATAATGTTCTTCCACCAATTGTGGGCTTCTTTCTTAAATGATTTTGCTGTAAATCAAACCTTGTCTTTTTCATTGTAGTCATAAATATTTAGTATCGACTCTATCTCATCCATCCATCTAAGAGCTTTTTTAGCACCTTTTTCATCGGTAATGTCATCTGATTTACATGACTTGAAAATTTTATAACTACACCCTTTCTTGTATTTTTAATCAAGATTAATCACATCAAGTTTCTTGTGTTTATCACCAAGATTCTTATGTTTGACAAAGTTGGTGTTGCTTCCTTCAATGTCACTATGATGATCTTTTTCTTATGACTCGTGTTGAGTGTGAGATTTGCTCATTTTAGTCTTCTTAGAATATTCTTTGCTGTTCTTAGGATTCGCAAACACGATTGCAATTATTTCGGCAATCATTTTTCGTAACTCTCTTATTTGTAATTCTGAATCTGAAATATTTTTTCTAAATCATTTTTGGAATGAGTGGATACATATTTATCAGAGCCCTTATCGATCGCTTTTTCCTTACTCTTATTTTGTGTGAAGGTTCATCCTTACTGGCATCATCAAAAGGGCGAGTACTAGACTTAGACGTATCCGAAAATAAATGAAACATTTCTAATATTTTTAGTTCATGTTTTGACTGTATACTTTTAGTTTAAAGAATCTTATACTTATAGCATATCTAGAATTATTCGATCAAAGCACATAACTTAATTTGTAAATGCTTCACACACACTCTCTCTGGCAAGATAACAATTGTAAAATAGCAATACTAATTCACATAAAACATTCTTCTCCTACCAAAGCAAATAAATAAAGAGAGTAAAATATTAAGATAAAACATACAAAGGAAACAACATATGAAATAAAGGATTATATCGTCACTTTTTTTTCTAGATTTTTCAAACTTCTCCCATTGTTCGTACCCGTCTCTTTCCCTTTCTATAGATTATGTCCAGGACCAAATAACTACAAGGTCTAATAGATCTATATGAGATCCAGATAATCGACTGGTAGGATCATCTGCATAGTCAATACTTGATGATCTGAATATTAGGTCATTGGTGGCTCATAGTAGGGAGGGTATAGAGGATAGGTGGAAAATAAGGATAGGGTGCGTATGGGGTACAGGGGGTACGACTGCAAGGTGACGATGGTGAGGATAATAGGTAGGAGCTACAAGTGGAGGTAATGGTGGGGCATAAGACTCTATTCAACTATGATGAAGAGCTACCTTCATCATTTCCTCTTCCAAGGAGAATCCATGCACAACACTATAATAATATAGTTCAGGCTCATATGGTTTAGTTTCCTTCTTATAGGGTTATTCAGGTTCCAATCAGCCTATGGGTTTTTGAGCTCTAGAAGAATGGTCATCATGATGAACCATCATCGGCTCTGACTCGTCAGGGCCATCATCGTCTGGTTCATTCTCAATCAGATTCTCAACAGGCTCCTCTTCCTCCACATCTTCATCTTCTTCAGGATCATCATTCTTATTTAAAGATGCATGTTATGAAAACTCATTAGGCACCTAGATCTTAACTGTAGTACTAGGTCTAACAGATTGTCTTGGGGTTTTTATAGTCTTACTACCGCTACCTTTCATAAATTTCCAAAGTTTCATGGTTGGAGATAAAATTTTGGTTTTGATGTTGTGGGCATAACCGTCATATATCATGGCAAATCCGGTTTATTGGGCAATTGACTTCTATTTAGATCTCCGAATGATCCATCATCAGTTCTAGGAGACGATGATTTACCGCGTTTAAATAGAAATCCTACACCCTTTCCTTTTTCGTGATGTTCCATTCCTAAAATACAAGTAAATGTCAAAAAAATTTCATTCTTAATGTTTGCACTTAACCTTTAAGCATCCAATTCTACAAATCAATACTTACTATATTCAACCCATACAATAAACATACTAGTACACACACGTAGTGGCAAGTTCACAATAATAGTGATCAAGTGTAATTGTCAAATTGCCTTACACGATAATACTAATACTCTCCTATTAAGCTTTCTAATATGATGGAGATTCGAGGCAATACTTAATGGAATAAATTCTATGGTTAAAGCTTAGAGTTCTACATGAACCCTAATTCGCTAAAAGCTTTGGCTTTTATACTGACTTGTCGCACCCTACAAAAACGAGGCCTAAGGTGACCGATTCGCACATACTTACACTGGAAAGCTTACAAATATATTAATAAAACCCATTTTTACAATACGGAGTAATACTAATGGGGTATTTGATTTTGGTTGACCTAACTGACTCGGTCAGCGTGTTTGATGTGTGTAAAGCTTGAGCTAAACAGGTCAAAACATCTTATCCAGACCTAAGTTTTCATAATTCTGACCCAACACCCCTACATCCCTTCGCTTGTTCGCCCTCACTGGTCCTCCTTCGCCTGCGTTGCTCGAGCTGCACCATTTCTTTGCAAACTCGAGTTGCACCACTTCTTCTCCTGCGCCGATCCGTCCACCCGTCCAGCATCACATCTCCGGCGGTCTCCCCCACCACGTGACCCCCTCCTTTGCAGCTTCGCTTCCACCTGTGGCTTCACTTCCACTGAGTGGTATGCACCAACTGTAATCTCTTTTTCTCTCTTTGAACTTTTTTGGTGTAGATGTGTATATGGTATGCATATAAGGTTTTTGATAAAATGCTTGTGGTATGCATATATGTGGTATGCATATAAGGTGTTTGATGAAATGCTTGTGGTATGCATATATGTGGTAGGATATAAGGTGTTTGATGAATGCGTATATGTGGTATGATATAACGTGTATGATGAAATGCTTGAATTAGTGATGTCACAAGGTGTTTGTTAATTTGATAGTGCATTATCCTATGTTTGTTAATTTGAAACATTATCCTTTTGTTTTCTTGAACTTTTAATAGTGCACACAAGGGGTTTGTTAATATTGATTTCTTGAACTTTTGAACTTTTAAACTTTTGTTAATGGTTATTGTTGTTACAACCTACGCTTATATAATATTGCTTATATGATTTTCTTGAAATCAATTTTGATATTAGTTTTTAATTTAGGCATGACAGAAAAAAACTAGAGTTATTTGAAAGTCGGATTGTGTCGACAAAACATTTCTTGAAGCATTTATACATGAAATAACAAACAACGTCCGGAGGGTAGTAGCCTAAAAGGAAGCTCATGGAAAGTTGTTGCAGAAAAACTAAAGAATTATCATAAATCATTGTTGACCATAAACAAATGAGAAATCGATATGACTACCTGAAGTCAAAGTACGGGGCTTGGGTGAAACTGAAAAATAAAACGGGGAAATCGATATAACCTACACTTTTAATATGAGTGATGAAGAATGGGAAGCGGAGGCAAATGTATTTTTAATAAGAAAACCTTTGTTAATCAGATTATTTTATGTTTAGTAGCTTGATTATATTTTTACAAATTTCAAATAGTTAAACAAGTTTGTGAAAAAGTTAAGAAATGCACCTCTTTCTTACCCCGATCTTTGTACCAAACTGTTTGAGGGGGTGACCGCGATAGTCATTCACAGTTGGGGGCATCTTCTACACTTTCTAATCTAGCTAAAGGATTCTTAGAGCATGATTTGGATGATGTTCACTCAGATGGAAACAAAGCCCCCACTTGTAAGTGAAGAATCCTCTAGCTGGTCAAAACAAAAAGCAAGTACTAAAACTAGCAAAGGAGTTTGTAGAAAAACAATAGATGATGACTTAAGAGAAGTTGGGAATGAAATTATCAATGTTGCAAAGATTTTGGTGGCAAAAAACAATATTACAATGAAATGGACGCATGCATGGATAAGCTGGAAAAAATGGAATGGGGGAAGAAGATCCGAGATATAACACAACTCTTTTGCTATTCAGTGAAAGTGCTGCTACTAGAAAAGTTTGGTTACATCTTAAGCCGATGAGTTGCGAGTCGTGGGTGAGACATGTTGGGAGAAAGTTTGGATTATTCGGTTGACTTTTGTGTTTCGTATGTCTTTTGTATGACTTTTGTATGGTATTTGTATGACTTTTATATGACTTTGTATGACTTTTGTATGACATTTAGTATGACTTTTGTATTACTTTTGAATGGCTTTTGTATGACATTTAGTATGACTTTTGCATTACTTTTTAATGACTTTTGTATAACATTTAGAATGACTGTTGTAAGACTTTTGAATTACTTTTGAATGACTTTTAACACATCAAATATGTATACGAATAGTAAAATTTTATCTTTTTTTATACTTTCATGGTATTGGTTGAAGTTGGCCTGGAAAAGGAAATAAGAGGGTAGAATTGAAAGAATAAGAGATAATGATTCTGCTTTAAATGGGCATGCATTAGACATGAATGACTATATGGATCTTCTACACAATATCAAGAAATTATGAGACTTTCATGCAAGGTTGCGAGCTATGTAAGGCCCCGTTCCCGGGACGCTTACAACTGGGTTCTCATCGCACATGAAACGTATAATTACATTTGTATTTAATAAATCGTAGCGGAAAACTAAAACAAACTTTCATTTCCATGTAAATGCTTTTGCAAGTTAATACAACATTCATTACAAAATAGCTTGTTCGCATTACAATGCAAAAACATTAATCAAAAGAATGCCATCCCAAAAGGGCTGAGTAGCGTCACGGTGTGCCATCCTCAGCAAACATTACCTGCCAACTGGAAAACATATAAAAAGTCATCGTTGCTGAGTGAGTTCTAGTTTTATTGCAAAACATACCTTACTTTCATATAAAACCATTCGTTACTTTTACATGATCACACATCGTACGTACACATAGATAATATCATTATTATCTTCTTCATTCATTCATTCGTTCATTCGTTCTTTATGACTTTACTTGCGCATCGGACATCATCCGTACCAATACCATGTGCTACACCCCGGTTAGTCGTAGCTACCGGGCCGAAGTCAATAAATGAACAACTAAACGTATGCCACGGTACTAGGAGTAACCATCAGTCTTAGCTACTGGGCCGAAGTCAATAAATGAATAGCTAAACGTATGCCACAGTACTAGGGGCGAGCGGTAGAGGTTCTACATTAAGGGTCAATCACAAAGAAGGACCCGTTATCCGATGCGTGCAAGACGTTTCATTCGTTCATTAATGCATGCATTCATCATCGTGTTCCTTTTTCATTATCTTTCACTTTACGTTACATAATACTTCATTCATTCATTATCATAACACGTAAAGTTATGGGAAAGATAAACATACATCATAATAAGGAACATTAACATGCATCAACATCCATCATACAGGGCAACATCATACATACATAACATACAACATCATCATCATCATCCTACCCAACATGCTTTCTAAGGCCTCAAGCGTCATCTTACATGCTCTTATGGGGACCTTTACGTCAAAACTTACATCTGCACTTTCCCCTGAAAGTTAGAAGTCAATCTATACCTTCCTCGGGTGCAACAGCCCTATTCGGGCGTATGGACACCCTTCAGTCGCATGGCCTCCATGCGACTGAACATCATGCGATTGAACTCAAGCGGATGAACATTTAGGCGAATGAACATCCAGTCGTGCGAATGGACAATGCAGATGGACCTCATGCGAATGGGATTAATGCGGATGAGCACTTATGCGACTGGACCTTCAGTCGCATGACCTCCATGCGACTGGCCTTTCAATCGTGCGAATGGACCTTCAATCGTGTGAATGGACATTCAATCATGCGAATGGATATTCAATCGTGCGAATGGACATTCAATCGTGCGAATGGACATTCAATCGTGCGAATGGACATTCAATCGTGCGAATGGACCCCAATCGCACCCTAATCGGCCGTATGGCCTCCATTCGGCCTCCAGTCGGTTGCCTAGCCCTAACTGATGCAGAATGCAGTTCATCCCGACTGCAGCGAGGGTTTTTGGCCTCCAAACTCATCTAAACCCATTTTAAGCCTAAATCAACCATCCTAAACCTTAGGAATGCATACCATAACACCATACAAGCACACACACGCCCGAAAACATACACGAAACGCATCACTCACATCACACCCAAATGGGTCAAACACATACACATACAAAAAACAGGTTTATATGCTTTCCAGCCCCAAAATCGTTTGAAAACAAGTAAAAGTGGGGTTCTAGAACTTACACAAACGAGCACAACGTTAAGGGCTTCGATTTGGCTTGCTTCACGACGATTTTGGCGACCCGAACCGGCACTTTTCCTCTTTTTCTCTTCTTTCTCTCTTCTCCCCTTTCTTTGGCTGATTTGTGAGTGTGGGGGAGAGGGTAAGGGCTGCCCTCTCCCTTATATACTCCCCCTCGCCCGACTTTCTTTCGTTGACGAGTTTGGTCCCTCGTCTTTGAACTTTATTTTCTTTTCTTTCTTCACCGGCTTCAAAATAATAAATATTCGGGTGTTACAAGTCCACCCCCTTAAATAGGTTTCGTCCCCGAACCTGTTATTCGTCGAACAAACGTGGATAATGTTGTCTCATTTCTTCCTCAGTCTCCCACGTTGACTCGGATCCCTTCCTGTGCTTCCACTGTACACGCACAAGAGGAACCACTTTATTTCGCAGCCTCTTTTCTTTACAATCGATGATTGCCACTGGTTGCTCCACATAATTGAGCCTTTCATCTATTTCAATGTCCTCCAGTGGAACAATCATGTCTTCATCGGCTATACACTTTCTCAGATGAGATACATGGAATGTCGGGTGAATCCCACTTAACTCATCTGGCAACTCCAATCTATAGGCCACCTCCCCTACTCGAGTAATGATTCGGAAAGGGCCTATATATCTTGGGATCAACTTGCCCCGCTTTCTGAATCTGATAATACCCTTCCAAGGTGAGACCTTCAACATAACCCGGTCACCCACCTGGAACTCAATTGGCCTACATCGCTTATCGGCATACGACTTCTGTCTATCTTTGGCTGCCTTCATGAAGGCTTTAATCTTTTCAAGCTTCTCTGTCGTAGCCTCGATTACCTCGACGCTCCCCAATTCCTTCTAACCAATATCACCCTAACAAACGGGTGTTCTGCATCTCCTACCGTATAGCATCTCATATGGTGGCATACCAATGCTGGCATGATAGCTGTTGTTGTATGAGAATTCGGATAACGGCAAGTGGTCATCCCAACTTCCACCAAAATTGATCACACATGCCCGGAGCATGTCTTCCAATGTCTGAATGGTTCTTTCTGACTGACCATCGGCTTGGGGATGATAAGCCGTGCTAATATGTAACCTCGTCCCCATAGCGTCGTGGAATTTCTTCCAAAATTTAGATGTAAACCGAGTGTCGCGATCGGACACAATAGACACCGGCACACCATGACGAGCTACAATTTCCTTGATGAACAGATCAGCCAATCTCTCAGATGAATACGTCTCGCGGATCGGTAGAAAATGAGCGCTCTTCGTCAGACGATCAACTATCACCCATATGGCATCATACCCCTTCGGGGTACGCGGCAGCTTTGTAATGAAGTCCATGGTGATGTGCTCCCACTTCCATTCCGGTATATCCAAAGGTTGGATCTTCCCATACGGCTTTTGATGCTCTGCCTTCACTTGTAAGCAAGTAAGGCACTTACTCACATACTCCACGACGTCAGGCTTCATACCCGGCCACCAATAATCTTTCTTCATGTCTTGGTACATTTTCGTGGCACCAGGATGAATGGAGTATCGAGTCTTGTGGGCTTCATCCATTATCTTCACCCGTAGATCCCCAAAACGAGGAATCCACACACGACCGAATCGAGTTCTAACACCGAGTGTGTTTTCACCCAATTCCCCAATCAGACCTTTCATTCTTTCCGAGTTAAGGTGATCTTCTTTCAATGCCTCATCTTGAAACTCCTTGATTTGCTTCATCACATCAGAGGTCATGATTAGTTGATAAGCTTTCACCCGAATCGGTTCGGGCCTTTCCTTTTGACTAAGGGCATCCGCCACCACATTAGCTTTGCCCGGATGGTAATGTATCTCGCAATCATAATCCTTTATAAGCTCCAACCATCGCCTCTGCCTCATGTTCAGGTATTTTTGCTCGAAGAAGTACTTCAGACTCTTGTGGTCAGTGAATATGGTGCACTTCGTCCCGTAGAGATAGTGCCTCCAAACCTTTAACGCAAAGACCACGGCTGCTAGCTCCAAGTCATGAGTGGGATAATTAACCTCATGAACTTTCAACTGTCGGTATGCGTAGGCTATAACCTTCCCTCTCTGCATTAACACACACCCTAACCCTAAGTAGGAAGCATCAGAATAAACCACCAGATCTTCGCTTCCATCGGGTAATGACAGAACAGGAGCTTGAGTCAGTCTTGCCTTCAGCTCTTCGAACGCCTTCTCTGAGCTTGACCCCATACAAATTTCACATCCTTTCGTGTCAACTTAGTTAGTGGAGAAGCAATCTTAGAGAAGTCTTGGATGAATCTTCTATAGTAGCCCGCCAAGCCCAAGAAACTACGGATCTCGGATGGCGTCTTTGGTGACCTCCATTGCATAACCGCCTCCACCTTCGCCGGGTCCACCATAATCCCGTCAGGATTCACCACATGACCCAAAAACTGAACTTCGCACAACCAAAACGCGCACTTGGAGAATTTAGCATACAATTTCTCCTTCTCAACGTCTCTAGAACCTCTCGAATGTGACCGGCATGCTCAATCTCGCTCTTCGAATAAATCAGGATATCATCAATAAACACAATCACTGATTTATCCAACATAGGCCGACACACACGGTTCATCAGATCCATAAAAGCAGCTGGCGCGTTAGTCAAACCAAAGGACATGACACGAAACTCGTAATGACCATAGCGTGTGCGGAAAGCTGTTTTAGGGATATCTTGTTCCTTTACCTTCAACTGATGATAGCCAGACCGAAGATCTATTCTTGAAAACCAACTGGCACCCTGAAGCTGATCGAACAAATCATCTATTCTCGGTAAGGGGTATCGGTTCTTCACTGTCAACTTGTTCAGCTCGCGGTAGTCAATGCACATCCTCATACTACCATCCTTCTTCTTTACAAACAGGACCGGAGCACCCCAAGGAGATACTCGGTCTAATGAACCCCTTATCAAGCAACTCTTGCAACTGTTCCATCAACTCTTTCATCTCCGTCGGAGCTAACCGATATGGTGCCTTGGCAACAGGTTGGGCACCCGGTATCAGATCAATCTGAAATTCAATTTCTCTGTCAGGTGGTACCCCTGGTAAATCTTCTGGGAATACGTCTGGAAAGTCACACACAACCGGTACATCAGACAGTTGTGGTGTTAGTGCATCTACATCCTTTACATAAGCCAAGTAGGCGCTACATCCACGCCTCATACACTTTCCCGCCACCGCCATTGAGATCACCTTCGGGATCGTAGTAACCCGATCACCATAAACCGTTACCAAACTTCCATCAGGCGCTGTCAACCGAATCATCTTCTTGCGACACACAATGTTCGCCTCGAAGTCCGCCAACCAATCCATCCCAAGAACCAAATCAAACCACCCAAGGTCATCACGAACGGTCTAACAGGAAACTTGTGACCTTCTAACTCCACCTCACAGTTTTCTATCATCTCCGAAATCCTGGTAGACTTACCTATGGCAGTTTCTACATCAAAGGGCGCATCAACACGCCTACTACTAACAGGCAGCTTAGCACAGAAAGCAGCAGAAATAAAACTCCTACTAGCACACCAGAATCAAATAGCACAGAAGCTAAAGTTTGGTTCACGAAACGTACCGGACACGACATCAGGGTCTGTCCTAGCTTCCTCCTGTGTCATAGTGAATGCCCTGGCGCTCGCCCTCGGTCCTTCACTTCCCGTCTTCCTCACCCCTGAACCCTCAGTCCTCGACTTCTTACAATCTCTTCTCATATGACCCGTTTCCCCACAGTTAAAACATTTGCCCGACAGGCAATCCTTCGCCATATGCCCTGTCTTCCCACACTTGAAGCACACGTTCAAACCAGCCTACATTCTCCCGCATGCTCTTTTCCACACTTACCACCTCCTTGATCCCACTCCCGATGTGGCCACGTGGCGGTCATCCACCTGTGCCTTTTTGTTACCCGTCGAGGCATCACCCCGACCAAACCGTTTCCCGTTCCAGTTCTGATCACCACCACCCTTCTTGCTCGCTTCGACCACCACTACCTCCCTCTAATCATAAAGTCTTCCGGCCAAATCGACCGCCGACCTAAAGTACTTGGCCGGGCAGCGATCATATGCCGGCGAACATCCACCGGTAAACCCTGAATGTACCTCTTGATTTTCCGAGACAGAGGCGTCACCTGATCAGGCACGAGCCGTGCCATTTCATTAAATTGGTGGTATACTGCTGGTGTGTCATGGTTCCAGCCTCCAACTGCAGAAACTCCCTTTCGACCTTATCCATTTCCCGATAAGGCAAAATTCCTCAATCACCAACCTTCTCATCTCAGGCCATTTCATTTTCCCAATGGCCCTACTACCCTCAGCTTGGACAATGTTGTCCCACTAGCACAGAGCTGAATCCACAAAAGAGTGGGTAGCAAACTTCACCTTTTGGTCCTCTCGGCACTCGCTGATATCGAGAACAACCTCCATTTCCCTCACACCACCGGTGAGCAGCTGCAGCGGTGCCGTTTCCATCAAAAGTAGGGGGCTTGCATCTCATAAAAGCCCCATAATTACATCCTCGTGTCGTCTCTGGCGCAGGCTCTTCTTCTTCCTCTTCGTCATCAGATAGAACCGTTTCCGGCTCTGGTTGTTCCGTTCTCCAGAGGATCTGTTTCTTTCTTTTCTTCCCTTCTCGTACAGCCTTAATAACTTCAGTCACCACAGACGGTAAGATTGCCTGCATGACCTGATGGACTTCTTCTACAACAGCCTCCTTTACTGTGGCTCTCAGATTGGCGCTTTCGTCGCCACCCTCCAGATGGGGGGTCCCTGGTTCTTCCTGAACCACCCTCTCAACTCTGGGTCTCCCTCTCTTGGGTCGCGGTTCAGCACCGTGACCTCCACCCTAGAAGCTTTCGAAGATCTACCTCCGGCCATCACACGCACACTGAAAGATTCAAACACCAACACAGTCATTCAAGGAACAGCTCAGTTTATGTTAAGTATAGTAAGTCCCTAATTACAGTGGCCAGTTGTGATTAGCCACTTACTTCACTCTTCATACCCCGAGCATTACCCGTCCTGACTACATCAGTATTTAAATCTACATACAACACATAACCACATACCATGCGCACATAAAACCGGTTAACTTTACGAAAATACCCGATGGCACGCAGCTACTCAGATTGGCATCCCATTCCCTTTCCGTCCTATTCTCAGTTTAAGATTAGGTTTATTTTGAAAATTTACCCATTTTACTTAAACTTTGGCTCTGATACCAACTTGTAAGGCCCCGTTCCCGGGACGCTTACAGCTGGGTTCTCATCGCACATGAAACGTATAATTACATTTGTATTTAATAAATCACAGCGAAAAACTAAAACAAACTTTCATTTCCATGTAAATGCTTTTGCAAGTTAATACAACATTCATTACAAAATAGCTTGTTCGCATTACAATGCAAAAACATTAATCAAAAGAATGCCATCCCAAAAGGGCTGAGTAGCTTCACGGTGTGCCATCCTCAGCAAACATTACCTGCCAACTGGAAAACATATAAAAAGTCAGCGTTGCTGAGTGAGTTCTAGTTTTATTGCAAAACATACCTTACTTTCATATAAAACCATTCGTTACTTTTACATGATCACACATCGTACGTACACATAGATAATATCATTATTATCTTCTTCATTCATTCATTCGTTCATTCGTTCTTTATGACTTTACTTGCGCATCGGACATCATCCGTACCAATACCATGTGCTACACCCCGGTTAGTCGTAGCTACCGGCCGAAGTCAATAAATGAACAACTAAACGTATGCCACGGTACTAGGAGTAACCATCAGTCTTAGCTACTAGGCCGAAGTCAAAAATGAACAGCTAAACGTATGCCACAGTACTAGGGGCGAGCAGTAGAGGTTCTACATTAAGGGTCAATCACAAAGGACCCATTATCCGATGCATGCAAGACGTTTCATTCGTTCATTAATGCATGCATTCATCATCGTGTTCCTCTTTCATTATTTTTCACTTTACGTTACATAATACTTCGTTCATTCATTATCATAACACGTAAAGTTATGGGAAAGATAAACATACATCCTAATAAGGAACATTAACATGCATCAACATCACATCAGACAGGGCAATATCATACATACATAACATACAACGTCATCATCATCATCCTACCCAACATGCTTTCTAAGGCCTCAAGCATCATCTTACATGCTCTTATGGGGACCTTTACGTCAAAACTTACATCTGCACTTTCCCCTGAAAGTTAGAAGTCAATCTATACCTTCCTCGGGTGCAACAGCCCTATTCGGGCGTATGGACACCTTCAGTTGCATGGCCTCCATGCGACTGAACATCATGCGATTGAACTCAAGCGGATGAACATTTAGGCGAATGAACATCCATTCGTGCGAATGGACAATGCGGATGACCTCATGCGAATGGGATTAATGCGGATGAGCACTTATGCGACTGGACCTTCAGTCGCATGACCTCCATGCGACTGGCCTTTCAATCGTGCGAATGGACCTTCAATCGTGCGCATGGACATTCAATCATGCAAATGGACATTCAATCGTGCGAATGGACATTCAATCGTGCGAATGGACATTCAATCGTGCGAATGGACCCCAATCGCACCCTAATCGGCCGTATGGCCTCCATTTGGCCTCCAGTCGGTCGCCTAGCCCTAACTGATGCAGAATGCAGTTCATCCCGACTGTAGCCGAGGGTTTTCGGCCTCCAAACTCATCTAAACCCATTTTAAGCCTAAATCGACCATCCTAAACCTTAGGAATGCATACCATAACACCATACAAGCACACACACGCCCGGAAACATACACGAAACGCATCACACACATCACACCCAAATGGGTCAAACACATACACATACAAAAAATGGGTTTTTATGCTTTCCAGCCCCAAAATCGTTTGAAAACAAGTAAAAGTGGGGTTCTAGAACTCACACAAACGAGCACAACGTTAAGGGCTTCGATTTGGCTTGCTTCACGACGATTTTGGCGACCCGAACCAACCCGAACCGGCACTTTTCCTCTTTTTCTCTTCTTCTCTCTTCTCCCCTTTCTTTGGCTGATTTGTGAGTGTGGGGGAGAGGTAAGGGCTGCCCTCTCCCTTATATACTCCCCCCCTCTCCCGACTTTCTTTCGTTGGCGAGTTTGGTCCCTCGTCTTTGAACTTTATTTTCTTTTCTTTCTTCACCGGCTTCAAAATAATAAATATTCGGGTGTTACAAGCTAGTAGGACGGTAAGCACTAAAGGGAAAATGGCTATGTTCTTACATATTATAGGACATAATGAATGTTTTTGAGTGGTTAAACGATGATTTCAACATTCCAATCAAACGGTTCATAAATGATTTCATAAGATTCTGGTTGTAATGATGTGTTTGCTAAAGAAATTACAGTCCCAACATCTTCAACTGAAACTACAAATACCTCGGAACAACTTCAAAGGCTAAAAAGAATATTTCCCGGAGCAATAGTTGCTTTAGATGGAACTTTTATACATGTAATTTTACCCGCTAATCAACAAACTTGTTTTAGGGAGAGAGGAAAAGGTGAATGCTATCAAAATGTGTTAGGAATATATGATTTTGATATGATATTCACCTTTGTATGGGCTAGATGCGAAGGCGTAGCACATGATTCACGAGTTTCGAGAAAAGTTGCCTTTAATCTGACATCTGGATTCGATTCCCTCCACCGGGTTTATAATATAATTATAAATTTTATATTAAATATATTATTTGTATTCTTTATATAATAGATGTCACACTAGCATTTACAGATAAATATTACCTTTTTGACATTGCATATACTAACACTCGTGGATTTATGACTTCATACCGCAATACTAGGTATTGGTTAGCCAATTTTCGATGATGAAGGTTGTTAACTAAGGAAGAAAGATTTAATCATGCTCATGCTTGCCTTATAAATTTTATTGAGTGTGCTTATGGTGTATTGAAGGCAAGATTCACAATCCTAAAACAAATGGTTCCTTAATTTTATAAGAAAATACAATATTCAAGATGAACTATTTACAAAATTTGAAGAAAATACTATGGTTACTTCTAATGGTGAAGGTGGAGGAAGTGAGGGTCAAAAAAACACAAGGCATAGAGTGGGGTTTAGAAGGCGTTGAATATATGCCTACTTTGAATGACTAAATTGCTAATCAACTGCTTTCAGATGCTTCAAGCTAGATTTGTATGTAAACTTTTGTAATATGTTTGAAATTTGATGTGTTTGTTTGGATTATGTTTGATTTATGTTTAACTTTTATTTTGTATGACATTTTGAATTTTAAGCTATTATGTTATTTTAAAATTTTGTCTATTTTTATTGATTACACAACACTAGTTAAATTCAATCTCGTCAGAACTATGTGGCAATATAGTTATTTTTATCATTCAGCAGAGTCAGTTAGATACTGAATCAAACAACCAAATTTCAGTCAAATGCAAACTCAGTCAGTTTTCTAACTAGGTCAGCTTATGAGTCCATCAGATCCTATTGAATAAACAGTAATCAAACAAACCCTAAATTTAGTTCGTACAAAGGTAGACTTTAAGATAAACTAAAATCTAATCTTTATAATAAGATTTCTAAAACACCTTCAAAACCCCTCAAAATATTATGATGAGTAAAGACTTCAAAAAATTTTACACTTTACTCCACTCCAACCAAATAATTTAGAGAGTAGGGCGTCTACGGGTTTCCTGAAATACATGCTCAAAATATACATTAGCATAAAGCTTGTGAGTTTATGATATTGACACAATGTACACAAATCAAATCTAGTTCAATGGTTTTACTACCAAGAGAACATTTGTTAACATATATAACACATTTGAGTGAGAGTTTACTAAGAATCACATCAAACACTTGCAATCCAGCCAAATATAATAGGTACCGACTATTCATATATATACCTTGAGCAATTCATGATTAATGATTTGTCAACATTCAATTAATAAGGATAATACACCTTTAAAATCATTTTAACTAAGTAATTTTCACTAGCATGTATTGAACTCCAAAAACAAGTAAAAGGAAATTTAAGTCATGAAAACTCACCTGTACTTATATGAGTAGTTAATCCTTTTACTTCTCAAGTAATAGGCTACTAATTGGTCAACCTATAATATAACAAACATATTTATATCCTTAGCATCTAATGACCCATTTTTCTTATTTTTCAATTTTATAAAAAAAGACCTATAGTACCTAAAACAAAAGTTAAAAACCATACCTCATAATTTTATCTAATGGGTTCATTTAAATATATTTATATAAAATCTTACTATTGGATGATCACTAAAATAATTTCCATATAACTCATATATTATCCTAAACACTTTGATTTCATTTAGCTTATTAAACTTGATATTATCCTAATCACAAGAATATCCATCAGAATGTCCTATTTTTAATTCTCATATTCATAATTGTAATCAATATATTACTTCATCATCTTTAAAGTCAACAATTCTTAAGATTAATATTAAAAATTACTTTATAGGTTGGATTGAATAATTATAAACTTTAATATCCGTTCTAGTATCTTCAACCTAATTTATCAATCAATATACTTTATTTGTTCTTTCAAAGCTATTCTTTAAGATCATGCTACTTCTATATTTGAAAACAATCTTACTTGCCTTTGATGATGATGTGTAAATTTTCTTGTTCCTTACTTCATACGTAATTATATCATAAACTTTTTAGAATCATAAATCTTAGATACCTTAATATCTTGAAACTTTGGTAAATAGTTACCAATCTATGAGAGAGCTTAGAGATTGTTTGGTAATTTTTGAATGATTAAGTGCTAAACCAATAAGAGGTCTGAACCATTAGGTGTTGAACCATTAAGAGGTCTGAACTATTAAGAGCTAGCAAATCGCTTAACAAATTTAAAGACAAATGTCTGACCAATTCAGATAAAAGGTCTTAACCATTCAGCATTAGTATGATGCTTAACCATTCAGAGGCAAATGTCTTAACCATTCAGACATTTGCTGGTGAAACAAACAGTCTGAAATAGACATCTAAACCATTAAGAGGTTGAAACAAACAGCCCCTTAATGTTACCTTACTAATAACAGGGTGCATTTGAATCCTTTGTTGACAGATTGCACTACCAATCCTTCCTTTCTAATAGATGAAGAGGTAGCAGCTTTTAAACTTTCTGTTTTGTAGAGGATTCATCTTAAATCAGCCATTCAACTTTAAATTGAATATAAATATAAATTTGGAAGTTATTGATATTTACAAGAACATAGATACCACAAGTTCTAATCAGATTTAGAGTAAAAAACTCTCAAACAACCTTAATTAATACTCCAAAGCACACATTCTTCCTATAACTCCTTTTTGCCACTAAACTAGATCAAATAGACCATCAACACCATGAGTTGTATGATCTAAATTCTCCCAACAACTTCAATTTAATGTTTACCTCACCAATAGATCATGTATCTCAACTCTTGCAAACTAAAAAGAATTCAATTGATGAACAAAGTGAATATTAATGATGCTTTAAATGGGAATAAGTGGTCTGCAGCTGGATCCAAGGGTTCCCACATGTTTTTCATAGGTCTAACACGTAGCTTTTGATATTGAGAAGTGTAGAGATGAAGCGGATTGATGGTGATTGTTAGGATCAGTGATCTACGTTTGATTGATTAGAGAGTATAGCAGCGGAATTCTAACACTGAATTAGCCAATTCACAAGAACGAAACGATATTCAATGAAGAACAAAAACGGTTATAGAAAGAGAGAATTCTGCAAATATATTTCATTCAATATTCGCTTTCGTGGTAACGGAATGTCACAATTACAATTAGGTCGACACCTCTTATATAAGAGATGTGACGTCTGCTGATGTCACTTGATAGTGACATCTAACAGAATTATTCCAACTGAAACACAACTACTGAAGATGTCAAAACAGCTGACATCTCCTTACAAAAATACTAAGTGTTATCAGTTATTATAACTACCGAAAAACATAAAACTACTGAAACTACAACGACTGAAGAACAAGCTCTTCAGTCGTTTTACAAAACTACTGAAAGTAAAAACATAAAACTACTGATATCACAACTACTGAAGAAGTACTATTCAGCTGTTGTGACAAACTACTGAAACTTCAGTACTTGTTCTTCAGACTTGAACTTCAGACGTTTCATCAGCTGATGACTTCAGTAGATATCATCAGCTGATGTCTTCAGTCTTTGTCTTCAGACTTTGTACACCAGTTGTTGATCTTCAGCACTTGTAAACTCTTCAGCTGTTGTACTTCAGTACTTTGGTCTTCAGCTTCACACTTGTGTTCTTCAGCTGTTCAGCTTCAGCACTTGTGTTCTTCAGCTGTTGAACTTCAGCACTTTAGTCTTCAGCTGTTGAAGTCTTCAGCACTTGATCTTCAACTGTTAGAGTTTTCAGCACTTTTCGAACTGCTGATGAAGCCTTCAGCTGTTGTGATATCATGTGGGACTTAGAGGTTTTCTGATCTTGGCTCATTGGTTCTTTTGGTCCAACAAACTCCCCCTGAACCAATGCAGCCAAAACCTCTAATTTATTTATTTTCCCACTTATTGTTGGCAAAAAGGTTGGTCTTTTTCCTTCTTGATCAGTAGAGAAGATGACCCATATAAGCTCCGGCCTTGGAAGAAATCTCAGATATTTGTTTGGCAAGATATGAATGGGAACTCTGTTTTGGGGAACTGGACACAGAGTTGTTATCCCATTCATGAGATCTACTTCCCGTGTATAGCCTGTAGGATTCTCTGGTGTATGCTCTGAGAAACATGATTTGTTCTTCCATGGTCAGGTTCTCGGCTTCACCATCAAACAATCCTTCTCGCCCATACAGCTCTGAGATGTACTTGGCCTGTTTACCATTTTTGAGCTCAACTGTTGTAATCTGTCTGTATGCAAACTCATCAGGATGAGTCCCTTCAAGTAACAGACTGAGCTATTTTGTTTGAAGTTCTCAAGCCTCTTGTAGACTAACCCCTTTTTAATAATTCTGTTCTCTAACATCTTTTGGGGTGGTTGTTTAGTCTCATAGGCCTTCTTGAAGTCTTCGACAATCTCCCAGGGTGATACTACAAGGGCCACTGTGATCTCTTCATCTACGATCCTTTTGACTTGGCCCTTGTATCTCGAAGGAATGTCTTTCTTTACAATCCTGTGAGCCACCCTAGGATCAGGCCATACTCTCACCTTTTCCTTCTGATATTGAAATGTGTTGGCGAGAGTGTACAACCTCAGAGCTTCTTTCTTCATACTAATAATTGATGACGAAGCAGCATATGTTTTGTCAATGCTTTTCAGCATTTCATCATCATGAAGCTTTTGCTGCTGTTCTTCTTCAATCTTTACTTTCACAGCATCCATCTGTGAGGTGGGAGTGATGGGCATGGGTTTGGCTTTTGCCAGTGTTAGAACTGCAGACAGAGGCAGCCTATCTTCTTCCACATCATCCTCTTCTTCTTCTTCTTCTAGCCTCAACACCCTTCTCTTCTTCTTCTTAGGTGCATCATCGGCTGTTGGTTTAGATGGTAAGGGAGTTGGTTTTGAAGGTTGAGGAAGTTTGGATTTGGGCTTTGAGATTGGTTTGAGATTTGAGGGGTAGGCTGTTTTTGAGTGGGTGAAAGGGAAGGGTGTTCCAGCATTTTGGTTGTGATTTTAGCTTTTGTAAGTCTTGCCATTTCAAACCTTTTTCCAGCCCCAGCCTCATCAAGGGCTTCAATGATAATCCCCTTATGGAATGCTCAGACAGACAGATTCTGGTGGCTATAGCCAGAATACTGTCTCTGGTCCATGAACGATCTCCATCAAAGATCTTCCTAAGTATTTGGCAATGAAACGAATCATGATCTCCAATCTCTCTTTCTCCAGTACATCATACCCAGCCCATCGGGTTTGAATTTCCTCCACTTCCAACTTCCTAATCTCACTATCTAATGTGGCTGTATTAAAACCTTGCTTGAAGAGTTGCTCAATGATTTTGTCCATGGATCGGCTGTGAGTGTCATCTGCATCTTTTACCAGCTCTTCCAAGGATTTTTCTTCAGCAGTAGGTTGATCACCCGCACTTTTCTTTCTTTTGTAAGTGATCAGTTGTTGTTGCTTTTCTTTTTCCAACTCCTGGATTTGCTCTTGTGCCTTCTCATCCTCAGTTCTTTTCCTCTTCTTTTCTTTCACTGCAGTACTCTCCCCCTTTTGGATGCATTGGTGGTAGGGGTTTGTACCGCAGAAAGTTTCTTTTGCACAGCATTATCAATCAGTGGTTGTAGAGTGAGGAAATCCTCTCATCAATGGCTTTATAAACAATGTCATTGATAATGGGAGTGATGAGAGGTATGGATTGTTGGAATACAGCAACCATCTGCTCTGAGGGGTTCTGTCCCGGAGAGATAGTGCCAAAAGCAGAAGCGGGAGGCTCAGTGGAGTGAGAGGGTTAAGTGTTTGGGGAACCTTCAACTGAAGGTGCCATCTGTGGGTTGGTGGAGGCAGATGGTCTTTGTTCCTTAGAAGTTTTGGCAAGCAGCTCTTGGAGTCTGCTCACCTCCTCCTCCAGGATGGTGTTTTGGGCGATTACATCGTAAAAGAAGCCCAGGTCATCATCATAGATACTGAATCACCTGACCTCCTGATAGGATCAGGATGAACATGCACTGAGTGTAGCTCAGTTGTAGCATGTGCCCCTTTGTCTTGGAACTGGGGACTTCCTGCCTCAGGACTATGTCCTTCATCAGCAGTTGCCTCTGGTAAGGTCTTAGTAATGGTACCAACTACAACCTGATCATATGCTGACGCAGGAGAAGTGGCAGCCTCACCAGAATTTCCAATCTCCATTGCTACACTAGGAGAAGGAACATGTAACCCCTATGCTGTGGTTTCTCAGCTGCACTTTGGTCCTCCCCCTCAATGGTAGAGGTGTTCCCAGTAGTAATTGGTATCTGGGGAGGGGGTGAGGAGTGCAATTGAGTCAGCACTTGTGCAACAAGCAATGTAGGACTTTGGGGGGCGGTTGCATGGGGAGATGGGGTAAAGCAGGCTGCACCTGGGGAGAAAGGTGCTCTTCAATGGCAATCTCCTCAAGTGAGGAAGATCCCAGATGTTTGGGTACCCCTTGTGTGGTTGATGCAGGCTCCTGTTGAGAGGAATCCTGAGCGGCTATGGCTGGAAGAGTCCTTATATCCACTAGGGGTTATAACCAGTGGATATAGCCTGCGTTTGTGTTGCAAGGGCATCCTCAGGGGACTCATTTCCCTGAGTAGCCTTTTTGGTTTTCTTTTTAGTGGGTTTGGTGGGGACTTTTTGATTTGGAGATGGTGGCTGGGGGTTCCAGCTACGTGGTTTGCGCAGCTTGGCAACCAGTTTGAGTGATTGGTCAGTTTGTGCCGGGAGTATACTTCAGGCAAAACAGCCATAGCAGGGACTCCCAGGCCAACAAGTCCCTCAGCTTGAAGCTGGTTTGTAATTATGGCCATTATGAACCGCGGATATAATATCCAACGGTTAGCAGTTTGTTTTTGTGCCATATCCTTGAGCTCTGAAAATAATATTTCTGAAAAATTTAAAGGCTGTTGCTCAAGAATGGAGTACATTACCTGTTGCCACTTTTAGACATTTGATCCCAAGACGAAGTCTTAGGAGCCAAACAGACATTTACCATGAAAGATTAGACGTTCATCATCATGGAAATGTTTCTTCAGTATGGTGAGGCACTAAGGTTTCCCTGATATCCATGGTGGGCAAAGGATAAATCAGTTGTGCCCTTTGGATATCCAGCAGGAGAAGTGGCATCATCCAGGTGTAGATTTGACGAAGTATATCGGGAGTGATAACCACTTCGTGGTTGTTGACGACCACCGGAGAGATGCTGTGTTGTTCTCCCCAGTGGTGAGGGTGACATTCATCCAAAACTGGTTAGGGATTCGGCATGAGGATTGGATTGAGAAGAAAGGCCGTTTTGTAGGGTGACTGGACCATAATATCAATAGCATTATCGAACTTAGCCCAGAATGGCGATTTGGTGAGGTAAGCTACACAGTTGTGTCGCGGTTTGAGTTGCATAGACGCCATTTAGGAAAGAGAAGTTTTGAGAGATGAACGTTAGGTTTGAAGAAGATGAAGCTCTGAAGGATTAGGTCAGGGATATTTATAGGGTTCGGTTAGAAAACGACTGAAGGATTTGGTGTTAGTCATCAGTAGTTTTAAACGACTGTTGACATGGTATTACCCTTTCAGACGTTGAAACAGCTGAAGTCGTGGTTTTAGGCATTAGTAGTTAGAAAACTACTGAAAGCCATGGTTTTGACTTCAGATGATGAAACAACTGAGGACTTGGTGTTTGTCATCAGTAGTTGTGAAAACTACTGAAGACAGTGGTTTTGTCATCAGTTGTTGTAAACAGCTGAAGACTTAGTGTTAGTCATCAGTAGTTGTAAAACTACTGAAGACATGGTTTTGCTTCAGTTGTTTAGAATGAAACAGCAGTTGTAGAAACAACTGAAGAGAAAGTTCTCTTCAGTAGTTTTCGTCAATTCATAGCCTTTCAGCTGTTTCATACTGTCCTCAACACTTACTCATCAGACTTTGCATCTGCTTTTCAGGTGTTTCATAGGACGTCAGTACTTATCTGTTTGTACTGATTTCAGTAGTTATAACTACATCAGTAGTTGTAACAGATAAAGTACTTCAGTACTTGTGAGGCATTTAGCCGTCAGTAGTTATAAAAACTACTGAAGGTGAAAGGACTCATCAGTACTTATATGTGACATGGTTACCAATGATCACCAGTACTGTTTACTGAAATCATCAGTAGTTGTCACTTATTCTAGCTGCAGCATACCAAGCCTTAACACAAGGTTTTGGAAAGTAGAACTATCCAAAGGCTTAGTAAAAATATCTGCAAGCTCATCAGCACTAGGCACAAACTTAGGATCAATCAGACCTTTTTCAAAACAATCCCGAATAAAGTGATGTCTGATCTCTATATGTTTGGTCCTAGAGTGCTGGACTGGATTTTTGACAATACACAAAGCTGAAGCACTATCCATTAATAATGGAGTCTTAGTCTCCGTAATGTCATAATCCAGAATTTGGTTCTGAAGCCAGAGTACCTGAGAAGTACAACTTGCAGCAGCAATGTACTCGGCTTCAGCAGTTGATGTAGCAACAGATGTTTGTTTCTTACTTTGCCAAGAAATCAAACAGTTGCCTAGGAATTGACAACCACCAGAAGTTGACTTTCTAGTTAACTTGCACCCTGCATAGTCACTATCTGAAAAAGCAACTAATTTGCAAGAGTGTCCAGTGGAATACCATAAACCCAGAGATTGTGTACCTTGCAAATATCTAAAGATTCTCTTGACTGCAATCAAATGAGACTCTTTAGGAGCAGCCTGAAATCTAGCACAAACACATGTAGCAAACATAATATCTGGTCTAGAAGCTGTTAAATACATCAAGGACCCAATCATACATCTGTAAAGTGTTTCATCAACAGCTTTACCTTTCTGATCAGCATCCAGTTGTGTGGTGTTGCACATGGAGTAACACAGGGCTTACAGTTTTGTAAATCAAACTTATTCAAAGATCTTTTGTATATTTTGACTGATGATAAAGGTTCCATCAGCCTTTTGTTTAATTTGCAAGCCTAGAAAGAACTGTAATTCTCCCATTGCACTCATTTCAAACCTCTTTTTCATTAATGTTGTAAAATCATCACACAACTGGGGATCAGAGGATGCAAAAATGATATCATCAACATAAATCTGAACAAGTAGCTTATGCTGATCCACCTTCTTAATAAACAAAGTTTTATCAATGGAGCCTCTAGTGAAATTATTCTTAAGAAGAAAAGTGGAAAGTGTCTCATACCAGGCTCTAGGAGCTTGTTTCAACCCATAAAGAGCCTTATCAAGTTTATACACCCATTCAGGATGTTTATTATCCTCAAAACCTGGTGGTTGACACACATAAACTTCTTCTTTTATTTTATCATATAGAAATGCACTTTTGACATCCATTTGAAAAACTTTAAGATTGTGGAATGCAGCATAGGCTAAAAACAATCTGATTGCCTCTAGTCTGGCTACAGGGCAAAGGTTTCATCATAGTCAACACCTTCTTCTTGTGAAAACCCCTGTACAACCAATCTAGCCTTGTTCTTAACAATAAGCCCATTTTCATCAGTTTTATTCCTAAACACCCATTTAGTGCCTATTGCACACTTACCTGGGGGAAGAGGAACCAGTTCCCACACTTGCTGTTTCTTGAACTGAAGTAGCTCAAGCTGCATGGCTTCAACCCATCCATTGTCTCTCAAAGCAACATGGTAGTTCTTTGGCTCTAGCTGACTGATGAAGAGAGCATAGAAGCAGAAGTTAGACAATTGACTTCTTGTTGAAACACCAGCATTGATATCACCAATAATCTGAGACATGGGTGATTCTTCAGTTCTTGATAAACAATGAAATCTGTGCAAGTGTTTGTAGACCTTCAGCAGCAGCAGATGTTGATGCAGACTCTTGAAACCAAGAATTAATGGTAACTCGAAAGATGTAGAGGAAACAGAGATCTCATCAGCATTTGTTGTGGATGGAACTACTGAAGCTACAGGAACATCAAATTTAGCAGACACAGGCAGTTGGTCACTAAACTTGAAGAGGTGAGTATTGATATTATCATCATCATCATCAATACCACCAGGTGGAAGACATGCTGCAGAAGATGATTTATCCACAGGATCTGCAACAGCTGGAGGTTGATAAGGAACATATTGCAGTATGTCCAAATCAACAACTCCACAGGTTTTGTGGAATCTTGTCCAAAGGAGATTCATTAAACTTCACATGCAAAGTCTCTTCAACTATCTTTGTTCTGCAGTTGAAGACTCTGTATGCCTTGCAAGTAGATGAATAACCAACAAAATACCCTGCATCCACCTTAGGATCAATTTATGGAGTTGATCCTTTGTGTTGAGAATAAAACAGGGACACCCAAATGCTTTGAAAAATGAAATTAGAGGAGCCAAGTGATGGAGAACTTCATATGGAGTCTTCATCAACCTCTGATTTACTAAGACTCTATTCTGCACATAGCAAGCTGTGTTAACAGCTTCAGCCCAAAGGTCAGTGGCAAACCAGAGTCAGCCAGCATGGACCTTGCAGCTTCAATTAGGGTCATGTTCTTTCTCTCCACTACTCCATTTTGTTCTGGAGTCCTTGGTATGCTAAACTGCCTTTTGATTCCCTTTGAAAGATAGAAGTCATCAAGTGTATGGTTTCTGAATTCAGTTCCATTGTCACTCCTAATACACTTGACTGGAAGGGAATACTGCTTCTCAATATACAACACAAAGTGAATAATCTTCTGAGCAACCTCATCCTTTGAATGTAAAAAGAAAGTCCATACAAATCTGGAGTAATCATCCACAATTACCAGACAGTATTTCTTCTTTGCCATGCTCATCACTCTCACAGGACCAAATAGATCCATATGCAGTAATTGCAAGCAGGCAGTGGACTTAGGCTCTTCAATAGGAGGGAATGAGACTTTGTGCTGTTTTCCTTTTAAACAAGCAGTGCAGGTTTCATCATAGTGGAACTCCTTTATTGGTAAGCCTCTAACTAAACTATTGTGGATAAGCTGATTCATGTTTTTGAAATTAACATGACCCAGCCTTCTGTGCCACAGTTTAGATTCTTGAGAAGAGGCTTTGGAAAATAGGCAAGGATTGCCTCTGAGATCTATTTTCTTGGAAAGATCTAAGGCATACACTCTTCCTGTCCTGTTGGCTCTCAGGAGAGTGTGATCATCCAACACCTTATCAATCAAATGCAGAACTTTGGATGACAGAATCCTACAGTTCTGACTGGTGAAAAGAGCAACAATGGCTTTTATCACACATTTGACTGACACTCAAGAGATTGTACTTGAGATTTTCCACAAAATTTACATCATCAAACTTAATTTTTCTATTGGAGACAAAGCCATTTCCAATGATGTAACCCCTAGCATCATTGCCAAAAGAAACAAACCCCTTCTTTCCTTGAGAGTAGTCATGAAGAAGAGAGCTGTTCCCAGTCATGTGCATAGATCCCCCACTATCCACATACCAGATGCTACTTTGGCATGTTGGAGAACCCTGCAATAATAAACAATCAGTTAGTTTTGGAGACCCAAACCTTTTTGGTTTTGGGCCTGGTCTCATCAACAGATGGTAAACTAACAGGTTTATTAGAAATAACAGCCTGAGAGGAAGAAGATGGTGAAGAAGAGGAATCCTTTGGCTTGGACCTCCTTTTCTGTGGTTTCAACATAGGAGCATCTAATTGGTTAACTCTTCCCAATAGATGTTGAACCATCATAACTAGCTGTGTTTGATTTTGTGATAAAGCTTTCAGCTCATCAGACACATTGCCAGTGGAGTTTGATAAGTTCCTATGTTGCACCTTCTTTTTCTGAGCACTCTCAGCTGTCACCTGTTTAACCCTTCCTTTTTGGATTTCTTAGAGGACTTAAGGGTTACAGGATTTGATGTTGCTGATACAAATGTGGTCTCAAACTCAGTTTTCATTTTTACCATTTTCTCTTTAATTCTTCTTTATGTTTGAGTTTGGAACCTCTTTTGTACCAGCAATCATCTGTAAGATGATTGAACAAACCACATACTTCACATGGTTTCTTCTTCATCTTAGGTTGATCATCAACTAAAGAGGGTGAAGCAACTGAAGACTTGCTCTTCAGTACTTTGGAAGCATTGTTTGCTTTCTTGGCTACCTCTTTAGGAGTCTTCAAACTCTTTCTACTGACAGTTTTCTTCTTTTCAGTACTGGCAGTAGTTGGAGTTTGAACTTCAGGTGTTAAATCCTGCTCTCTAGTCCTTTCAGGACATTTTTGGAATTAACTCCTGAGTTGATCAACTCATGGATCATGTGAGTGTCAGCAGTGGAACCATCAACATCAGCTGATAGGTTTTGAGAGGGCTTGATGCTGACTTCTACTTCTGATTGTGCTGTATCAGAAAGTAGATCACATGATGAGATGGATTGGTTATTACTCCCACCATCAGATTCTACCTCTGCTCTGGGAGTAAAATCTGTAGGTGGAGCAGTGTGATTGTAACCAATGCCAAACTTCACATTGGAAGCAGATTGCTTACTAAAAGCATTCAAAACCTTTGCATGATTGTACCCATCTATCACACTCTACCTGGGTGACTGCAAGGGTTTCTTTGAGATCTTTATACTTCTCTAGAAGTATCTCTTCCCTAGCCTTATCATCAGTTATTTGGCATTTAAGTTTGTAAATCTCATCATTCTTATCATTAAGCACAGACTCAAATTCAGCTTTGCTTTTGGAAATTATTTGTTCTAGCTCAATGTTCTTGTTGATTAAAGCTACATTTGCTTCTCTAATAGATGCAAATGCTGCTATGCATGTTTCAGAACATAATTTGGCTTTTGCCTCAGAGGATACCTGTGATACCTTGGTGTAGAGGCATTAGTGGATGAAGTATCAGCAGAAACAAAGCCATAAGAGCTAGATTTCCAAAGGGACTTTCACCACCATGTTGTACTTATCTGTTAGTACTGATTTCAGTAGTTGTAACTACATCAGTAGTTGTAACTACATCAGTAGTTGTAACTACATCAGTAGTTGTAACTACATCAGTGGTTTAGAACAGATAAAGTACTTCAGTATGTGAGGCATTAGCCGTCAGTAGTTATAAAAACTACTGAAGGTGAAACTCATCAGTATTATATGGACCATGGTTACCAATGATCACCAGTACTGTTTACTGAAATCATCAGTAGTTTCACTTATTCTAGCTGCAGCATACCAAGCCTTAACACAAGGTTTTGGAAAGTAGACTATCCAAAGGCTTAGTAAAAATATCTGCAAGCTCATCAGCACTAGGCACAACTTAGGATCAATCAGACCTTTCTCAAACAATCCCGAATAAAGTGATGTCTGATCTCTATATGTTTGGTCCTAGAGTGCTGGACTGGATTTTTGACAATACACAGAGCTGAAGCACTATCCATAATAATGGAGTCTTAGTCTCCGTAATGTCATAATCCAGAATTTGGTTCTGAAGCCAGAGTACCTGAGAAGTACAACTTGCAGCAGCAATGTACTCGGCTTCAGCATTGATGTAGCAACAGATGTTGTTTCTTACTCTGCCAAGAAATCAAACAGTTGCCTAGGAATTGACAACCACCAGAAGTTGACTTTCTAGTTAACTTGCACCCTGCATAGTCACTATCTGAAAAAGCAACTAATTTGCAAGAGTGTCCAGTGGAATACCATAAACCCAGAGATTGTGTACCTTGCAAATATCTAAAGATTCTCTTGACTGCAATCAAATGAGACTCTTTAGGAGCAGCCTGAAATCTAGCACAACACATGTAGCAAACATAATATCTGGTCTAGAAGCTGTTAATACATCAAGGACCCAATCATACATCTGTAAAGTGTTTCATCAACAGCTTTACCTTTCTGATCAGCATCCAGTTGTGTGGTGTTGCACATAGGAGTAGAACAGGGCTTACAGTTTTGTAAATCAAACTTATTCAAAAGATCTTTTGTATATTTTGACTGATGAATAAAGGTTCCATCAGCCTTTTGTTTAATTTGCAAGCCTAGAAAGAACTGTAATTCTCCCCTTGCACTCATTTCAAACCTCTTTTTCATTAATGTTGTAAAATCATCACACAACTGGGGATCAGAGGATGCAAAAATGATATCATCAACATAATCTGAACAAGTAGCTTATGCTGATCCACCTTCTTAATAAACAAAGTTTTATCAATGGAGCCTCTAGTGAAATTATTCTTAAGAAGAAAAGTGGAAAGTGTCTCATACCAGGCTCTAGGAGCTTGTTTCAACCCATAAAGAGCCTTATCAAGTTTATACACCCATTCAGGATGTTTATTATCCTCAAACCTGGTGGTTGACACACATAAACTTCTTCTTTTATTTTATCATAAGAAATGCACTTTTGACATCCATTTGAAAAACTTTAAGATTGTGGAATGCAGCATAGGCTAAAAACAATCTGATTGCCTCTAGTCTGGCTACAGGGGCAAAGGTTTCATCATAGTCAACACCTTCTTCTTGTGAAAACCCCTGTACAACCAATCTAGCCTTGTTCTTAACAATAAGCCCATTTTCATCAGTTTTATTCCTAAACACCCATTTAGTGCCTATTGCACACTTACCTGGGGGAAGAGGAACCAGTTCCCACACTTGCTGTTTCTTGAACTGAAGTAGCTCAAGCTGCATGGCTTCAACCCATCCATTGTCTCTCAAAGCAACATGGTAGTTCTTTGGCTCTAGCTGACTGATGAAGAGAGCATAGAAGCAGAAGTTAGACAATTGACTTCTTGTTGAAACACCAGCATTGATATCACCAATAATCTGAGACATGGGGTGATTCTTCAGTTCTTGATAAACAATGAATCTGTGCAAGTGTTTGTAGGACCTTCAGCAGCAGCAGATGTTGATGCAGACTCTTGAAACCAAGAATTAAATGGTAACTCGAAAGATGTAGAGGAAACAGAGATCTCATCAGCATTTGTTGTGGATGGAACTACTGAAGCTACAGGAACATCAAATTTAGCAGACACAGGCAGTTGGTCACTAAACTTGAAGAGGTGAGTATTGATATTATCATCATCATCAATACCACCAGGTGGAAGACATGCTGCAGAAGATGATTTATCCACAGGATCTGCAACAGCTGGAGGTTGATAGGAACATATTGCAGTATGTCCAAATCAAATAACTCCACAGGGTTTTGTGGAATCTTGTCCAAAGGAGATTCATAAACTTCACATGCAAAGTCTCTTCAACTATCTTTGTTCTGCAGTTGAAGACTCTGTATGCCTTGCAAGTAGATGAATAACCAACAAAATACCCTGCATCCACCTTAGGATCAATTTATGGAGTTGATCCTTTGTGTTGAGAATAAAACAGGACACCCAAATGCTTTGAAAAATGAAATTAGAGGAGCCAAGTGATGGAGAACTTCATATGGAGTCTTCATCAACCTCTGATTTACTAAGACTCTATTCTGCACATAGCAAGCTGTGTTAACAGCTTCAGCCCAAAAGGTCAGTGGCAAACCAGAGTCAGCCAGCATGGACCTTGCAGCTTCAATTAGGGTCATGTTCTTTCTCTCCACTACTCCATTTTGTTCTGGAGTCCTTGGTATGCTAAACTGCCTTTTGATTCCCTTTGAAAGATAGAAGTCATCAAGTGTATGGTTTCTGAATTCAGTTCCATTGTCACTCCTAATACACTTGACTGGAAGGGAATACTGCTTCTCAATATACAACACAAAGTGAATAATCTTCTGAGCAACCTCATCCTTTGAATGTAAAAAGAAAGTCCATACAAATCTGGAGTAATCATCCACAATTACCAGACAGTATTTCTTCTTTGCCATGCTCATCACTCTCACAGGACCAAATAGATCCATATGCAGTAATTGCAAGCAGGCAGTGGACTTAGGCTCTTCAATAGGAGGGAATGAGACTTTGTGCTGTTTTCCTTTTAAACAAGCAGTGCAGGTTTCATCAGTGGAACTCCTTTATTGGTAAGCCTCTAACTAAACTATTGTGGATAAGCTGATTCATGTTTTTGAAATTACATGACCCAGCCTTCTGTGCCACAGTTTAGATTCTTGAGAAGAGGCTTTGGAAAATAGGCAAGGATTGCCTCTGAGATCTATTTTCTTGGAAAGATCTAAGGCATACACTCTTCCTGTCCTGTTGGCTCTCAGAGAGTGTGATCATCCAACACCTTATCAATCAAATGCAGAACTTTGGATGACAGAATCCTACAGTTTCTGACTGGTGAAAAGAGCAACAATGGCTTTTATCACACATTTGACTGACACTCAAGAGATTGTACTTGAGATTTTCCACAAATTACATCATCAAACTTAATTTTTCTATTGGAGACAAAGCCATTCCAATGATGTAACCCCTAGCATCATTGCCAAAAGAAACAACCCCTTCTTTCCTTGAGAGTAGTCATGAAGAAGAGAGCTGTTCCCAGTCATGTGCATAGATCCCCCACTATCCACATACCAGATGCTACTTTGGCATGTTGGAGAACCCTGCAATAATAAACAATCAGTTAGTTTTGGAGACCCAACCTTTTTGGTTTTGGGCCTGGTCTCATCAACAGATGGTAAACTAACAGGTTTATTAGAAATAACAGCCTGAGAGGAAGAAGATGGTGAAGAAGAGGAATCCTTTGGCTTGGACCTCCTTTTCTGTGGTTTCAACATAGGAGCATCTAATTGGTTAACTCTTCCCAATAGATGTTGAACCATCATAACCAGCTGTGTCTGATTTTGTGATAAAGCTTTCAGCTCATCAGACATATCGCCAGTGGAGTTTGATAAGTTCCTATGTTGCACCTTCTTTTCTGAGCACTCTCAGCTGTCACCTGTTTAACCCCTTCCTTTTTGGATTTCTTAGAGGACTTAAGGGTTACAGGATTTGATGTTGCTGATACAAATGTGGTCTCAAACTCAGTTTTCATTTTTACCATTTTCTCTTTAATTTCTCTTTATGTTTGAGTTTGGAACCTCTTTTGTACCAGCAATCATCTGTAAGATGATTGAACAAACCACATACTTCACATGGTTTCTTCTTCATCTTAGGTTGATCATCAACTAAAGAGGGTGAAGCAACTGAAGACTTGCTCTTCAGTACTTGGAAGCATTGTTTGCTTTCTTGGCTACCTCTTTAGGAGTCTTCAAACTCTTTCTACTGACAGTTTTCTTCTTTTCAGTACTGGGAGTAGTTGGAGTTTGAACTTCAGGTGTTAAATCCTGCTCTCTAGTCCTTTCAGGACATTTTTGGAATTAACTCCTGAGTTGATCAACTCATGATCATGTGAGTGTCAGTGGAACCATCAACATCAGCTGATAGGTTTTGAGAGGGCTTGATGCTGACTTCTACTTCTGATTGTGCTGTATCAGAAAGTAGATCACATGATGAGATGGATTGGTTATTACTCTCCACCATCAGATTCTACCTCTGCTCTGGGAGTAAAATATGTAGGTGAGCAGTGTGATTGTAACCAATGCCAAACTTCACATTGGAAGCAGATTGCTTACTAAGAAGCATTTCAAAACCTTTGCATGATTGTACCCATCTATCACACTCTACCTGGGTGACTGCAAGGGTTTCTTTGAGATCTTTATACTTCTGTAGAAGTATCTCTTCCCTAGCCTTATCATCAGTTATTTGGCATTTAAGTTTGTAAATCTCATCATTCTATCATTAAGCACAGACTCAAATTCAGCTTTGCTTTTGGAAATTATTTGTTCTAGCTCAATGTTCTTGTTGATTAAAGCTACATTTGCTTCTCTAATAGATGCAAATGCTGCTATGCATGTTTCAGAACATAATTTGGCTTTTGCCTCAGAGGATACCCGTGATACCTTTGGTGTAGAGGCATTAGTGGATGAAGTATCAGCAGAATCCAAAGCCATAAGAGCTAGATTTCCAAAGGGACTTTCACCACCATGTTGACCAGCACCTGAGAACAGTTGTTCATGACCAGATAAGTCATCTGGTAAACTGCTCCAGTCAACAACTCCTGGGGTGAAGAAGCTGTGTTGTTGAGGTTGAGTTTGTTGATGAGATTGGGAAGGTTGTGGTTCAGGCAATGCTTGTGGTTGTTGAGCAATTGGAGCTTGAACAGGATTTGGTTGAGGCATATAATAGCAGGGATAAGGATATGACATTTGACCCTGGGGAACAAAGTATGCAGGAGATCTAGGATGTGAATGATGACCAGAACCAGCAGGATGTTGCCCTCTGTTTTGTGGACTAGTACTAGGAAAAGTCACAAGGGTGCAGAAGAGTTAGATCCAGTTGACTACACTCCCTTGCAAAGTCCCCCTTTGGCATTTGTGACACCTCAACTTACTCTTGTCAAAACCAACTTTGGTTTTGCAGAGAGTCCAGGAAATTTCCTGCCAGTTCTCTTATAGAACTTCTGAGATCTGATATTAATCAATGCCATTTGGCTCAGAATATCCATCTCTTCTAGATCATCATCAGCTATTCCTTTCAAATCATCCATAATGAAGCATAAATTGTCACTATTACTGCCAGAATGACTCTCAATACCAACAAATGCATGATTAGAACTATTGTAGAGAAATCAATATGCTCATCATAATTGCTTTCAGATGCAGCATATTCTGACTCATGACCAACCAAGGCAGTATTCCCTGGTACAAAGTCATCAGTGAGCTTTCCTGATGAGGACAGTTTCCTCTTCGCTCTATCTCTCTTTCAAATGTAAGCAGTTTCCCATGAAGTTGGGTGAGAGATAGGCCATCCAGATTTGCACTGGAGCGTAGGACAATAGTGTATGTGTCCCATCTCTCAGGCAGTGATCTGAGGAACCTGTTGTTCATCTGGCTATTGGTGTATTCCTGTTTCACCATTTTTAGCTCAGATATCAAGCAGGAAAAACGCTCAAACTGTTGAGTCAGTGTCTCACCCTTTCTATGAGAGAATGTCTCATATTGTTGGGCAAGGATTTCTCTATTGTTTGCTAAGACCTCATCTATGCCACCGAATTGTTCCTTCAGGGCATTCCAGAGATCATGAGCAGTTTCATGATGCATAAGCCCTGAATAGATTTCATTAGGCAGTGCCATGGCCAGAATTCCATGGGCTTTAGCATCAATCTCAAACAGTTTCCGATCTTCATCAGAGTATTGTTCCTTCTTCTTCGGAACCATTTGATTGGTTTCCGGATTGTTCACCATAGGCTTATGTGGTCCATGTACCACAGATGTCCAACAACCTGAACTGTTAACAGACAGGTGATGAAGCATTCTTCGTTGCCATATGGTTATACTCGGTCCTAACCAGCATTGGAGGCTTGTTGAGGAACCGGTATTGTGAGGATCATTAGAAGGAGTAGTCATCTCAGATTCAATCAAATTCGATTAAGCTAAAACAGATTTAGAACAACACACAACACCAATTGAACCAGAGAGATCTCAAAATAATGAACGAAAGCGACAGAAATCAATAATCTATAACCAGTTCTTGCAATATGCTAATTCAATCAAACACAGATATCAATTAGCAGTTTCAATGATCAATTGTTAGATCGATCAATGATTAACCTGCTCTGATACCACTTGTTAGGATCAGTGATCTACGTTTGATTGATTAGAGAGTATAGCAGCGGAATTCTAACACTGAATTAGCCAATTCACAAGAACGAAACGATATTCAATGAAGAACCAAAACGTTTATAGAAAGAGAGAATTCTGCAAATATATTTCATTCAATATTCGCTTCGTGGTAACGGAATGTCACAATTACAATTAGGTCGACACCTCTTATATAAGAGATGTGACGTCTGCTGATGTCACTTGATATGACATCTAACAGAATTATTCCAACTGAAACACAAACTACTGAAGATGTCAAAACAGCTGACATCTCCTTACAAAAATACTAAGTGTTATCAGTTTATATAACTACCGAAAAACAAAAACTACTGAAACTACAACGACTGAAGAACAAGCTCTTCAGTCGTTTTACAAAACTACTGAAAGTAAACATAAAACTACTGATATCACAACTACTGAAGAAGTACTATTCAGCTGTTGTGACAAACTACTGAAACTTCAGTCTTGATCTTCAGACTTGAACTTCAGACGTTCATCAGCTGATGACTTCAGTAGATATCATCTCTGATTTCTTCAGTCTTTGTCTTCAGACTTTGTACACCAGTTGTTGATCTTCAGCACTTGTAAACTCTTCAGCTGTTGTACTTCAGTACTTTGGTCTTCAGCTTCAGCACTTGTGTTCTTCACTGTTCAGCTTCAGCACTTGTGTTCTTCAGCTGTTGAACTTAGCACTTTAGTCTTCAGCTGTAAGTCTTCAGCACTTGATCTTCAGCTGTTGAGTTTCAGCACTTTCGAACTGCTGATGAAGCTTCAGCAGTTGTGTGATATCATGTGGGACTTAGAGGTTTTTTGATCTTGGCTCATTGGTTCTTTTGGTCCACATTGATTGAGGAGATGAGTTGAATTCATGAACCCTAATATGTGCCTCATGCATCTTCCGACTTCTATTTTTTTCCTACACGTATAACTTTAATAAAGTGGTAAGAATATCCTCTCATCTACAATTTTGACTTTATAACCTCTTTGAATTTTTAATTTGGTATTACCTTTAAGTGTCATGTACCCACTAAAAAATAAGCATATCTGATTATGTTTTCATAAAAACAAGTTTATGATGTTATTTGTTTTTTCTACAGGAAACCGTTGCATCTGCGGACCACATCTGTGGAATTGCAGCAGAGAGTTGATCAAATGTCTATAATCTGCAAGAAAAATACTATTTGTTTAACATCTGCAGAATGCTGAAATATTTGTAATTAAACTAAACCTATTTTTTAAACTTTAAAATAACTTGAACATTATATATAAATAAAAGTCATACAATACATTAAAATATAAATAGAATTCATACAACACTGCATACTGTTCATAAAACCATACAATACATTTTTTAATTGTTTATTCGACATTATGCATTAACTGCTCAATGATTTCATCTTGTAACTAAGTCATATATTCCCGATCTTATGCGGTACCATGTTCTTCAACATCATTTTCATCAACATCAACGTGCATATCATACTTTTCAAAGGACACATTTGGTTTATCGTAATGTGTGAAAAAGTCATCGCTGAGACCCTCTTTCCTTATAAAATTATGTAGCGCGAAACATGCAACTGTAATGTTCCTTTGTGACTCCAACAGTTATGGTGCCATCCTCTTCAATATAGGGAACTGTGCTTTCAAGACACCAAATGAATGCTCAATAACATTTCGTAGTTTTGCATGTGCATGGTTAAATTTTTCTTTATTAGTCAATGCATGATTCTTATGAAAATCTCCAAGCCAATACCTAACATTACGATATGAAACCACAAATCCTCGTATGTGTGCATAAGCGGCATCACAAAGATAATATTTATTGTAAAGATATATAAACAATTAAGAAATTAAACTAAAATACAAACATTTAAAAACAATTTTTATGGCTGGTGGTGGTAACGGGAATAGAGCATTTGTATGAGATAATGACTCTGATAATATTCTAGAATCATGTGCTACCCCTTCCCAGCCCGCCACAATGAATGTAAAAATTATGTTGAAGTCACAAATTGCTAATACATTTTGAAACACTCCCATTTTCCCTTCCTTTACATAAATCTTGTTTGGAATTTCCTTGCGATAACTCTAACGTGTATTTATGTCCCGTCATTGCCGAATCATAGTCTCGCATTTGTTTCAAACCTCGCCTCCAAAAAAACGAACATACAAGTACATAAGAATACTACTAGAGGTAATTACTTATTATAATCCATATGATCCTGTGTTAATTATAAAAAAGACAATCATTAAACATAAATAATGTCATAAAGAAAAACACAACCATTAAACATAAAAATGTCATCACCAATCAATCACAATCATCAAACATAAACAATGTCATCAAACATAAACAAATTCATCAAACATAAACAATGTCATCACCAACCAAACACAACCATCAAACATAAACAAAAGCATCTAATGTTTTCAATGTCACATGCATATTTATATTAGTTTCAAACTTTTAGCAGCCATTATGATCCACCCTTTTAATAATTCTAGAATTTCTGGATCCATCCCTCTCTCATGGATGATGACACTCCAAAGATATGAAAAGCAACTAAAAATAAAGGATCTACCGAGTCTAACCCAACCAACTTTAACCTCTCAGAACATTCAAGAACTGTTGGTCCTTCTTTTCCTTTAATTAAATATTAAAGAGCCTTTTGCATATTATATGATAAATCATTAAAAGTGATAGATAATTTTGATGTTTTAGCCCTTTTGTTTGGAATATGGTCGGGGGTAGGTTCCGAGGTAGGCTCGGGGGTATCCTCAGGAGTAGGCTCGGAAGTGTGGTGTTCAAAATCAAAAGAGCCGACATCATCTTCTGTGTCATGAAGAATTGTATTTGTAATCATAAGTGGCTTGACACGTTGAGCAAAAGATGATCCAACAACTGAAGTTGTTTGAGTTGATGTCCACTTGCAATTTCTAGTGACAGTATTACCATTAAATAGTTGCACAAAGTTCTGGAAAAGGCAATGGAGTCATTTTCAAAGATCCAGATGCCCCTAAACCCAAAATATAAAATATTATAAGTTTATGTTTATAGGTAGCCGTTAAATAAATGTATATTATGTGAACATACCTTCTTAAATTCTTCCCACTCCTCGTTTGTTAGGGAAAAAATATTTGTTTAAGTATTATAAATATTGCCCATTTTGTTTTCCCCTAAACCCAAAATATAAAATATTATAAGTTTATGTTTACAGGTAGCCGTTAAATAAATGTATATATATGTGAACATACCTTCTTAAATTCTTCCCACTCCTCATTTGTTAAGGAAAAAATATTCGTTTAAGGATTATATATATTGCCCGTTTTGTTTTTCAAATACACAAATCCATGTACTTGGCTTTCAGATTATCATAGGCATTCTTCATTTGTTTTTTATTCAACTCAAGGCCAAACTTTTCTTTAAGAATTTTTCCCAACCTATTCCAAGAATCATTTTGCATACTTAAACCTTTCCTACCCACCTTATTTATTTCTTCAACACAAGTCTCTAATAAGCATTATATATGCTGTAACACCTTGAATTTCTATTTAAACGGAAGGAAAAGAAAAGTAAATAGAAAGAATAGAAATTGTGCACAAGTGGAGGGGAAAAAGTGTACAAGTACAAACCTTTTTACTTTAAGGATTTAAGGGGCATGGTTGCCCATTCTTTCTTCTCCATTCTTCTTCACGGCTGAAAGAAGAGAGAGAGACTCTCGGTTCTAGAGAGAGTAAGAGGAAGAAGAGGCTGTAAAAGGTAAGTCTTCTCTTCTATGAGCTCGGTTTCAGCTGAGTATTGAGTTCTTGTCCGAAGTTCTGGTTGTTTGTGTTTGTTTTCGGGATTCAAAGAGCTGAATCGAAGTGGGACTTGAACTGGAAGAGTGTTGCTCAAAGGCTGCTCAATGTGATTTTCTAGAACCCCTCTTTTACTGATTTTCAACTGATTTAGGGCTATTATGCATACTAAGTAAACATTTTAAAAGAAACCGTGAGTTTCAGCTTTATGTTCGAAATGATGTATGTATGTATATGTATGTATGTATGTATGTATGTATGTATGTATGTATGTATGTATGTATGTATGTATGTATGTTATAGTGTTGATTATGGGTTAGTGATGATGTTTAGCATGCTTAGATGGCCTTAGTATGTTAGATCTGTGTTTGGGTATGATTAGAATGAAAATCGGTAATGTTGATGACATAGAAAAGATTTCAGAATGTTTTGATGAGCAAGAACAGTGGTCCATGCGCCCAGAGGTGGCTCATGCGCCAAACAGTTGTCCATGCGCCCAGCATGAGAGGCCAGAAGCCTAAGTGTTGGCCATGCGCCCAAGGGTGGGTCATACGCCTAAACAGTGGCCCATGTGCCCAACATGTTGGCCATGTGTCTAAGTGTTGGCCATGCGGCCAAGTGTTGGCCAAGCGCCTAAATAGTGCCTATGCACCCAAGTGATTGAAACGGCTAAATGTTGGCCATGCGCCTAAATAGTGCCCATGCGCCCGAGTGATTGAAACGGCTAAGTGTTAAGTGATGCGCCTCAACAGGGTAGAAGCGCCCAAATAGTGCCCATGCGCCCAGACTGTTTTACACTTAGAATTTTTATGCTCATGCGCCTGGAAGGTCCCATGTGCCCAATTTGGACTTGAGGTTTTCTAAGTGGTTTTTAAGGGATAATATGGGGAGATAGGCCTGGTTATGATGTGACGGCTTATGTTT
>CM046443.1:25966944-25980163 GCA_025506515.1 Flaveria trinervia
CATCTCTTTTATTATCAGGAGGTAGGACTGCACATTCCATATTCCATATTCCTTTAAACATATTGGAGGATTCTTTGTCACATCAAGCCAGATAGCGATCTTGTAAGGCCCCGTTCCCGGGCACCTCACAGTTGGTCATTCATTGCACATAGAAACATTTTAAAACGTACATTTATTTTGCAGCGTAATTTAAAACTTTCATTAATAACTAAAAATATGTCATTTCGTTCATTTACAACATTTGTTTTCATCTCAAAATACAAAGACATGTCAAAATGCGGATGCCAGCCTCAAAATGCTCCCAGTAGCTTATGCATCCATGCCTGCAACTCCTCAACATCAACAAATACCTGCCAACTATTATGCATACAAAAGTCAGTGACGCTGAGTGAGTTCTAGTTTTTTTATAATAAAATACTTTACTTTCATTAAAACCTTTCTTTACTTTCTTAAAAAATCATACTATACTTTATATTCGTTCGTGATCATACATTATACGTACACACAAATAATATCATTATTATCTTCATCATTATGTTCGTTACTTCTGTTCATTCAACGTATTACATTATCGTTCACTTCTCTTCTAGATCCGGTCAGACTTTACCCTCTTCGTGGCACTCAGCCACGATTACTGATGTCGAATGACAAAGATCCTGTTTAGTACATTATTATGATAATTCATTAACGTTCATACATTCATCTCTTTGCTCATTACTCTTTATTACTCGAATCTTGTCTCGTGCAATATCCCCGACTCATGCTCGAAAGATGATGTTGTGCCGGGGCCTGCTCACAAACCCCCGACTCATGTCTGAAGACTGACACAGCACCGGGATACGCGACAAAGATCCCATTCGAGTAAATCATAGGGATTGAACTCTATCCGACTCTGTTGCAACACAAAGTCGCTCACCTTATTATCTCGTCTCATGCAATACCCCCGACTCATGCCCGAAGACTGATACTATGTCGGGGCCTGATAAACAAACCCCCGACTCTTGTCTGAAGTCTGACACAGTACCGGAGTACACGATTCGTTTCTTTTTCATCTCATCTCAGTTTCACACACTACTCCCGACTCATGTCCGAAGACTGATACTGTGTCGGGGTCTGACAAACCCCCGACTCATGTTCGAAGACTGACACAGTACTGGAGTACGCGATCCTCTTCTCATTCATCTGGATCCTGTCTCATGCAATACCCCCGACTCATGTCCGAAGACTGATACTGTGCCGGGGCCTGTAACCAAACCCCCGACTCATGTCCGAAGACTGACACAGTACCGGAGTACGCGACAAGGACCTCTTTCGAGTCTGTTGCGACACAGAGTCGCTCACCTCATACATATGCTTGCAAGCCTTTCATTCATTCATTCATTCATGCATGCATGCATTCATTCATTACGTTCCTCTTTTCATTATCTTCCACTTTACGTTACATAATACTTTCATTGCATTCATTAAAGTTCGACGCAAAGCCAAGGGAAGACATACATACATAATAAGGAACATACACATAATCATAAACATACACCATCACCATACAGGCAACATCATACATACATAACACACATCAGACATAAGCCATCACATCATAACCAGGCCTATCTCCCCATAATACCCCTTAAAAACCACTTAGAAAACCTTAAATCCAAATTGAGCGCATGGGACCTTCCAGGCGCATGAGCATAAAAATTCTAAGTGTAAAACAGTCTGGGCGCATGGAACTATTTGGGCGCTTCTGCCCTGTTCAGGCGCTTTTCCACTAAGCAGGCGCATGGCACCTATTTAGGCGCATCACCAACACTTAGCCGTTTCAACACTTGGGCGCACGGGCACTATTTAGGCGCATGGCCAACACTTAGTCGTTTCAACACTTGGACGCATGGCCAACATGTTGGGCGCATGGGCCACTGTTTAGGCGCATGGACTGCCTCTGGGTGCATGGCCAACACTTAGGTGCATGGCCATTCATGCTGGGCGCATGGGCCACTATTTAGGCGCATGGCCAGCTTAGGCGCATGGCCACTCATGCTGGGCGCATGGCCACTCATGTTGGGCGCATGGAACTATTTAGGCGCATCAGAACATTCTGAAAGTTTTCTGTGCTATCAAATTCACCGATTATTCTAAATCATACCCAAGCACAGATCTAGCAAACTAAGAGCATCTAATCATGCTACACATCATCACTAACCATAATCAACCCTAAAACATACATACATACATACATCATTTCAAACATAAGGTTGTAGACCCACGGTTACTTTCAAAATGTTTACTTAGTATGCATAATAGCCCCAAACAAGTTGAAAATCAGTAAAAGAGGGGTTCTAGAAACTCACCTTGAGCAGCCTTTAAGCTACACATTTCCCGTTCGAGACCCACCTTCGATTCAGCCCTTGAATCCCGAAAACAAACACTAAACGATGAGAACTTCGGGAAAGAACTCGAAACCCAGCTGAAACCGAGCCATAGAAGAAAAGACTTACCTTTGCAGCTGCTTCTTCCTCTTTCTCTCTCTAGAACTGGGGCTTTCTCTCTCTTCTTTCTTCCTTTCAGCCGATTGAAGGAGATGAAGAGGAAATGGGTGACCATGCCCCTTTAAACCTTAAAGTAAAAAGGTTTTGTACTTTGTACACTTTATCGCCCTCCACTTGTGCTCATTATCTATTCTTTCTATTTACTTTTCTTTTCCTTTTGATTAAATAGAAATTCGGGGTGTTACAAGTCTATCCCCCTTAAAGAGCTTTCGTCCCCGAAACCTGTCGCTTCTGGAACAGTTATGGGTAACACTGTCTCACCTCTTCTTTGATCTTGCACTTAAACTTAGATCCCTTTAGGCTTCACTACACCCGCGTAGGTGAAACCATCATCCTTCTTAGCCTATTCTCTTCTTATTATTAATAATGGCCACCAGTTGCTTCTCGTGGTTGGATACTTTGTCCATCTCAGTGTTCTCTAGTAGCATGATCATATCCTCATCGGTTGAGCTCTTTCTTAGACGAGATGCATGGAACATCAGATGAATTCCACTTAACTCATCGGGTAGCTCGAGTCGATGTGTCACTTCTCCTACCTGAGCAACAACTGGGAATGTCCCTCTACACTTTAATATTAGCTTTACTCGATTCCAAACCAAGCACTCCGCTTTCCTGGTCGAAGCCTTCATCATAATTCATTGTCGTAGGTTGACACCAAACTCTGGTTGTGCACGGTTGATCAATCCATTTCCTTGCAACACTTGGGGTTCGAGTCATAGATTACTGATCAACTCACCCGGAGATGTACATCTATTCACCTACGCCTATCTTGAGCAGTCTAGCAGGAACAAGCACTCTCTCTCAATTCTATCGTGCAATCCTCTAGGGCATCTAGGTAACCTAGTGGATTCATTAATAGCAATCTCTACATCGAAGGGCTCATCGATGTTCTTTCTCCTAACATGCCACTTACAACAGAAAGTAGTAGGAACGAGATACTACTAGCATCGCATTCAAATCATAGATGCACAAAAACTTAAATTAACAGAAATGTACCTGACATTAAGTCGAAGTCCGCTCCAACCTCCTCTCGATCATGGCAAAAGTTCTAGCCTTCACCCTCTGTTCCCTTTCCTCACACCGGAGCTTCCTGCTTTCGACTTCTTACAATCCCTGCTCAGGTGTCCAGTCTCGCCACAGTCGTAGCACTTAGCTGTGTGACAATCCCTCGCCCTATGGCCTTCCTTCCCGCATTGGAAACAGACATTCAGTCCCCACCTCATTCCCCCTCATGGCCTCCACCGCACTTTTTGCATACTTCTCCTTTTCTTTCTATGCTCTTCCGATCATCGTCCCTCGACGCCATACCTTCATACACAAATCCACCATCATTTTCTCGTCTTCCTTTCCCCTTCTAAACGTAGGCTCGCTCCGCCCCTTCGTCTGTCATCGCCATCGCCCCCCGCTCGTCGTACAACCTTCCCGTCAGGTCAACTGTCGACCTAAACGTGCTCGGTCGGGCAGCGATCATGTGCTACAGATGTCCGTCAGCAAACCTGAATATACCTCTTGATCTTTCGCCAAAGAGGTGTCACCTGATCCGGCACCAGACGTGCCATCTCGTTGAACTTCGTGGTGTACTGTTGATGTGTCAGGGTTCCCGCCTCCAGTTGCAGGAACTCCCTCTCAACCTTGTCCATCTCTCGGTGAGGACAGAACTCCTTAATAACCAACTTCTTCAGCTCTGACCATCTCATTCTCCCAATAGCTCTTCTACCCTTGGCTTGGACTATATTGTCCCACCAGCACAGAGCCGAGTCCACAAAAGAATGGGCAGCAAACTTTACTTTCTGATCCTCCGGCACTCGCTATATTCAATACCGCTTCCATCTCTCTCACCCATCGGTGAGCAGTAGCAGCAGTTTCGTTTCCATCAAAAGTTGGGGGCTTGCATCGTTGAAACGCCCTATAGTTACAGCCTCGTGCCACCTCCGGTGCAGGCTCTTCCTCTTCTTCCTCTTCGTCATCGAAGAAAATCGTTTCAGTATCGGGTCGTCTCCTTTCACCCGAAGGTTTACCCCTTTCCTGTATCTCCCCATCTCTAACAGCCTTTATAACTTCGGTCACCATAGACGGTAGGATCGTTTGTATGACCTGATGCACTTCCTCCACGACTGCCTCTCTCATTGAGGCCCTCTGATTAGCATTCTTAACACCGCCCTCCTGATGAGTGTCTCGGGTTCTTCATGAACTACTCTTTCAGCCCTGGACCTTCCTCTTGTGACCCGTGGTTCAGCACCACGTCCACCGCCACCTCCACCTTGTGAAGCTTTTGATGATCTACCACCAGCCATCTTCTAACGCACTATAAGATTCAAACACTAACGTGGTCATTCAAGGTAATAACTCAGTTTATGTCAAGTATAGTAAGTCCCTAATTACAGTGGCCAGTTGTGATTAGCCACTTACTTTACTCTTCATATTCCAAGCATTTCCTATCCTGACTACATCAGTATCTAAATCTACATAAAAGCACACTAGCCACATAACATGCGCACATAACACTGGTTAACGTTAACTTCCTGTAAACGTTTACATAAAACTTTTACCTGCAGGCACGTAGCTACTAGGACTAGCATCCCTTTTTCTTTTAGTCCCATTCTCAATTTAAGATTAGGTTTCTTTCAAAATATTTACCCAATTCACTTAAACTTTGGCTCTGATACCAACTTGTAAGGCCCCGTTCTCGGGCACCTCACAGTTGGTCATTCATTGCATATAGAAACATTTTAAAATGTATATTTATTTTGCAGCGGAATTTAAAACTTTCATTAATAACTAAAAACATGTCATTTCGTTCATTTACAACATTTGTTTTCATCTCAAAATACAAAGACATGTCAAAATGCGGATGCCAGCCTCAAAATGCTCCCAGTAGCTTATGCATCCATGCATGCAACTCCTTAGCATCAACAAATACCTGCCAACTATCATGCATATAAAAGGTAGTGACACTGAGTAAATTCTAGTTTTTTTATAATAAAATACTTTACTTTCGTTCAAACCGTTCTTTACTTTCTTTCAAAATCATACTATATTTTACATTCGTTCGTGATCATACATCATACGTACACACAGATAATATCATTATTATCTTCATCATTATGTTCGTTAACTTCCATTCATTCAACGTATTACATTATCGTTCACTTCTCTTCTAGATCCGGTCAGACTTTACCCTCTTCGTGGCACTCAGCCACAATTACTGAGGTCAAATGACAAAGATCCTGTTTAGTACATTATTATGATAATTCATTAACGTTCATACATTCATCTCTTTGCTCATTACTCTTTATTACTCGAATCTTGTCTCGTGCAATATCCCCGACTCATGCTCGAAAACTAATGCTGTGCCGGGGCCTGCTCACAAACCCCCGACTCATGTCCGAAGACTGACACAGCACCGGGATACGCGACAAAGATCCCATTCGAGTCAATCACAAAGATCCCACTCATGCTGGGCACATGGGCCACTATTTAGGCGCATGGCCAGCACTTAGGCGCATGGCCACTCATGCTGGGCGCATGGGAACTATTTAGGCACATTAGAACATTCTGAAATGTTTTCTATGCTATCAAATTCACCCGATTATCATTCTAATCATACCCAAGCACAGATCTAACATACTAAGGGAATCTAATCATGCTACACATCATCACTAACCCATAATCAACCCTAAAACATACATACATACATACATACATCATTTCAAACATAAGGCTGTAGACCCACGGTTACTTTCAAAATGTTTACTTAGTATGCATAATAGCCCCAAACAAGTTGAAAATCAGTAAAAGAGGGGTTCTAGAAACTCACCTTGAGCAGCCTTTGAGCTACACACTTCCTGTTCGAGACCCACCTTCGCTTCAACCCTTGAATCCCGAAAACAAACACTAAACAACCAGAACTTTGGTCAAGAACTCGAAACCCAGCTGAAACCAAGCTCATAGAAGAGAAGACTTACCTTTGCAACTGTTTCTTCCTCTTTCTCTCTCTAGAACCGGGGCTTTCTCTCTCTTATTTCTTCCTTTCAGCCGATTGAAGGAGATGAAGAGGAAATGGGCGACCATGCCCCTTTAAACCTTAAAGTGTAACATCTTGTACTTTTGTTAAATTTGGCGTTACCTTGTTAAGTTCTTGTAAGGATTATTTATGTCATTTATGAAACTTTGAGGGCTTATTGAGTTAAATTGGGAGTTAATAAACTATTTTGCTTAACATTGATAATAATGATAATAATATTGTTACCATAATGATAATAATAATAATAATAGTAGTAATATAAATGACAAGTTATAAAAGTTAACAAGTTAGTTAATGTTAAGCTTGAAGTTAATAAAGGGGGCTTATTTGCCAATTGGAACTTAAAATTAAACTTTTAAGCATAAAATGTCAACTATTAAACTACAAGGGGCCAATGTGTAAAATCTCAAAGTTTCAACCCAAACCCCCCGCCCTCACCCGTAATTCCGGCCGGGACTTCGGCCACCCTCCGGTCGAAGTCCGGCGAGTCTAGAACACAAAAACCATTCGATTTTGTAACCCAAAATCGACCCGAATCGTTTTGTAAACGTAATTCGAACTTGAATGCATTCAATAATTGAGTTGCACATCGGTTATCAAGCTTATTCATCGTATAACCGAAACTCTTTTTAATTCATGACCGTTCGATCATTAAAACACAATAATAGTCGAATTAACTTAACGCAAACAATAATTTATCTATCTGCAATCGATTACACTCTTCAATTGCACCTGAAACGAACGCATACATCGAATCCCATCATCATCTTCTGTCGCAACTTGCATCATACTCGAACACCATCATTAGGGTTTCAATTTTCGAAATTTATAAGGGGCTTTGCATCAAGGACATCACAAGAAGCTATTCTCATAATTAATTGGATATTCATTAACGTTTGCATCTGGTTTGCATCACCCACGGCTGCAACCTGTTTCTCGTTGGGAGCATCACCAATTCGACATAATACGGGTAATTAATCACACACATGTACTCGGTTTTCTTGGGGAACAAAAGCCCTATGATTAATTTGGCTAACAAACTCGAATTGATCTTCATTTGATCGAACATGGTTCTAGGGTTATATGGGAATTGGGGTTTCTTTCGCAATGGTATTTTAAGTTTTAAAACCAGGTTGTAACCGCGGCTGGAAGCCTGGTTCAGTGGTTAAGACAATATTCCCCATACATGAGGTCACGGGTTCGAACCCGGGCACCTCATGTAATTTTTTAAAGCCTTTTTGGCTTAAAATTAATTATAGAAAATTTATAATAATTATAAAAATGAATTTTATAAAGCCTAAATATTTTTAAAGTCACCTAATTATTTCTTAGAAATTTATTCTTGTAAAACTTTGTAATATTTTAATATAAAATTATTTACAAATGTAATAATTAAATATTTTTATAAAAATTAGATTGTTATATATACTTAAAGACATTAAATTAATATTAGACCTTATGTTTATGGATTTATCATGATATTTATAGAATTTAAATTTAATAAATAAAATCACAAGTTATTTACAAAGGATCAATTTCCTTAAAAAAATAATAAATAAATTTATAAATGGTATTTTTATAATAATTTATTTACTTTATAAAATCCCCAAAATTCAAATATTTTAGTTCATGTTAACTCGTTAATCTTATTATTAACCTAAATCTTATAATATTTATATATTTAGGTGCGTTGTGATGTTTTATCTTGGATCGGCATATTTTATTCTTATTAATCTTCATTATATACTTATTTGAGAAGTGAGTTTTCCTTGCCCCTTTTTCATATTTTTACACTAATTTGGGGTGAAACATGATAGCTTATACATGATACACTTATACACATTTGAGACTTGTAAATCACGTGCAATTCAACTTATTATTTTGTCATGGTTATTTGTGTATTGTAAGTGATTATATGAGATACATAGTTTGTTTACAATCATTAACTAATGCTAGCCTGGCGACGTCTTAGATCTTTGGGCCTGACAAGCCTATTTGGTGCTAAAGTCGAGGTATTGCCGGCTCCTGATGACGTATGCTTGTTCATCATGGGAACCAAATACATTTAGCCAATCTTTTATACTTGTAATCAAGTCGAGGTTTGGTTGTAACGATATGTGTTCTATAACCTTACTTGCTTATGACCTATGACATGAATTGCTACTTGTAACCTTTTTCATATTATGTATGAAAACCTTGGAAAACTCACCAACTATTTTTAGTTGACACTTATTTTTATCATGTTTCAGGTCAACCTCAAGTTTAAAGTGATCCTTTTGAAGCATGCTATAATCTAGGACTTGGACCTAGTTAATGAAATAAAAAGTTTACTTGATGTTATGTTATGTTTGAACTTATTTATTTGTTTGAGACTTATGATTGCATTTCATTTCAAGACTTATGATAATAATATTTACATTTTATATAGCGTTATGTGGCTGTGAACAATCTTAACCCTCACATCTCGACGTTTCCGCCGTCAAGGTTGGGGTGTGACATAAAGTAAAAAGGTTTCATACTTTGTACACTTTATCCCCCTCCACTTGTGCTCATTATCTATTCTTTCTATTTACTTTTCTTTTCCTTTCGTTTAAATAGAAATTCGGGGTGTTACAGATCTTGCACGTCTGTTGAAACAAACATCATTTATTATATGGGATGAAGCTCTAATGGTACATAAGCACGCATTTGAAGCTCTAATAGATCATTAAAATGAATTTGGTTCATTATCCGGAACCTCATGTAATTTTACCATTGGATGGGAAGGTAATTGTTTTTGGAGGAGATTTCAAGCAAATACTACCGATTGTCCCGAATGGTAGTAGACAACAAATTATGGACACTTCTCTGAGTTCCTCTTACATTTGGAAAAATTGCAAGGTGCTTCTATTGACAAAAAAACTTGGGGTTGACTTCCGATAATGATGTATGTGATATAGAACAAACTCAATTGTTTGCACAATGGCTTTTAGACATAGGTGAAGGCAAAGTTGTTGGAATGAATGATGGTGAAGCCATTATAGACATACCTGATGATCTTCTCATAAAAGATTCGATAGATCCAATTTCTAATTTCAATTTTGTATATTATTTGATTTTGGAGAAATATAAACAAACCAATTATTTTCAGGAATGGGCCATTCTCGCACCAAAGAATGATGTTGTTCCTAAAATAAATAATTGGCTGCTTTCACTTTTTCTCGGAGAAGAGAGTGAATATTTAAGTTCTGATACTATATGTCAAACATAAATAACAAATTCAAATATAGAAGAAAGCTTATACTCTCTGAATGTTCTTAATGGAATCAAGCTTGGTGGTTTGCCGAATCATAGCATAGTGTTAAAGGTTGGTGTTCCAATCATGTTGTTGAGAAACATTGACCAGAAAAGTGGGTTATGTAATGAAACCAGACTACAAGTGGTATCACTAGGTAACCATGTTATAGAAACATAGATTATATCTGGCAATAATATTGGAGAACGTACTTTTATCCCTAGAATATCTTTGATACCTACAGACAAAAGATTACCATTTAAGTTTTCAAAGGAGGCAATTTCCCCTGCTATGTGTTTAGCTATGACCATAAACAAGAGTCAAGGTCAATCATTATCAATAGTTGGTTTGTTTTTGAAACAATGTGTTTCACACACGAACAATTATATGTCGCATTGTCAATAGTTACAAGACGAGATGGACTAAAGATAGTTATACTAGATAGCAATTATAATCTTTCAAGTACAACTTCAAATGTTGTATACGAAGAGATTTTTAGAGATTTGTAACATATATTGTTTTTCGTATTTAACTATGTGATGCAATTTATTTCTACAAGTATACATTTAATCTTCTTTTTATATAATACAAGCTTAATAATCCTTCTATCAATTCACATGTTTATATTATATGGTATTTTTATAGTAACTAACAATTTATAATTATAATTATTTAAGAGTTAACTTTTTCAACTCGTGTAACACACGAGTCGTTAGACTAGTAAATATATAAAATAAAAAAAAAATCTTACATTTGTCATACATACTTATAAAAAGATAGACAAACCAAGTTGCCATTACAATTATTCATTAAGGGAAACCAAATGATCTACTAATGAGAATATGAAATTACGAGAGATTAGAGATAAGTGAATTCGGAGTTCGTATGAAAATATATTAATATTAAAAGAGGATATTTACATATTTTGCATTCTTAAAACCATAAATTACATGTTTCTCTAATGTAAAAAATTAATTACATATTTTTCCTTCCAAATACGTATATCTTACATATATATTCATTTAATTAAAATTAACCTAATAAATGACCATTTTATTTTGTTTTTACCATTGATTTTTACGTATTAATATTTTATTTCTATGATTGCTTAAACTTTAACAATTGTGTTTTGTATTTGGATACATAATTTAGGTTATCGGTAATTACTGTTTTAAAAATAAAGTTTAAATTTTTGTATTTGGAGTTGTAATTTTTTAGCTATAAAGGACTCGAAGTTGAGTAAATATGTGTTTAATGTTATAGGAAAGGAAATATATAAAAATAACTTTAAAAAATATTGATACAAGAATCATTCAATGATTTATTTTAATAACATGGATAAATATGTGCTACGTTTTAAAAAAGGGAAATATTTAACTAACTTTTAGTTTGGTAAATCTGTAATTGTAATTAATGAGTTTAGAAATGAAAAATATTAAATGTCTCAATAAAAAATACTTATACAGAAAACATGAAAATACAAATATGATATTTTTACATTTTTGAATAAAGTAATGTTGGATTTCTAGATGATATTTTTTTTTAAAAAAATTATGTAACATATGGATTAGATTTGGACATGCATCAAGATTATATATAGACAATATATTAAAAAAAATCGACCAACCTTTCAATCGTAAGAAAAAAAGCCTTTTTAATATTTATGATTTAATTCCACCAACCAACACTACTACAAAAACTGTAATAGATGACGCCATTGCGCGTCATATTTGGAGTCAGACGACGCACAAATGCGTGTCAAGGAAGGGTAGTTATAAATGAAAGATGACACGCATCCGCACGCCATTTCCTTATGACGCGCGAAAGATGACGGGCAATAGATGACGTGCATTGCGCGTCAAGGAAGAGGTAGTGATAAGTGAAAAGATGACGAGCGTGCGCGTGTCATCTTTGCGAATTGATGACGCGTTACCAATGATACGCAATACGCATTATAAATTTAATTGCTTTATAAAATATACATTTTTGATTATAAATTTACTTGCTTTTTTTATAGAATTACAAATCAACATTTTGTTGAATAACAGCAAATCAAAATTCATTTAATTAAATACTAACAAAAAGTATTAAATTGTTTCAGCTTCACTTGTAAATACATAATATTCTAAGTTCATTGTCTAATGCAACTCGGTTTAAACATAAATAAAATTTGTAACATAATGCGACCACTATTCCCGAATAGCATCCAAATTAGCATCACTAATTCGGCTCTACCTCCTCCAACCTAAGAGAAAACCAATATCACCCGATTACACTTATGAATTGGATCATTCAAATAAACTAACAACTTCTATTTTAACAAAACTCACCCAAAATTCCAAATCCCACATATATTTTATACAAATTTAACTACTTAATCTCCAAATCAATTAATTAAACAAAATTCAACGTACATTGCCGTAAGACATACACCTTAAGTGATTTTTTAAACCAAGGTCATTTTGGACAATCCAAATGAACTAACCTCTATGTAACACTCGGTTATTTTAAAGACAATGAAAGAATGAATAAAGTGAAAGAAAAGAAGGAAAATAAATAAAACCCAAGTGTAGGGGTAAAAAGTGTGTTGGATCAAAAAGAAGGCTAATGCAACCAAAATTAAGTCACTTAGATAATTTTGATACTGAATACAAAAACTTCCGAAGTTTAGCATGGAACTTCCGAAGGTTGTAGAGTTCTTCCGAAGACAAAATGAAAGATCAACTTCCGAAGACAGAACTCTACTTCCGAAGTCAAGTGTATACTTCCAAAGTTCAAGCCTTAGAAGAATGAACTGAAGACCACTTCCGAAGTATGATGAAAAGAAGAAATCTCCAAGCCTCGAAAGAAGCAGCCTCTTCCGAAGTATAAATGGCTTCGGAAGTACTTACTCTTCCGAAGCCATTTAAACCTTCAGAAGACACTGCTATGACCAGTAGACGCAAGTATGTTCTCTAACACTCCGCTGCAGACCTCTGATACTGTTTGGCTTCTTCCTAAAGAGCCATGCAGTTGACCATACTTTATTTCACTGTTCACCTTTCCATGAATACATGTTACCAACTTTAGTTAGTGACAAAAGGTAAGTCAGGGACATGTCCTGACTACCAAATCTCATATAAGACTTTATCCGAGATATCTTAAACTTTAGTCTTGTAGTATAGACTTTAGCTAGAGGATCCCAGCTGGTATCAAAGTATATCCGGTTGTAGGTAGTATTATAGATAGGTTCTCTTTGTAACTCATGTAATAACAACAAATACTGCTTGTAAGAGTCTTGTATTTTAAGTTGAGAAGCAATATATAAAAGTACTTTGAAAATTATTTCCTGTGTTCTTTATTACTTTCTATATTGTGATCAACTCTTACTGATTC